>ML099284.1:0-11551 GCA_003697995.1 Taxidea taxus jeffersonii
CCACAACATCTAGCCGGGGGACTTGGAGCACCCTGCACCCTCCAAATCTTGGGTTCTTTCCATCCTCCCCACACCTCATACTCACCCCCACCCCCTGACATACAGACCCAAGCTTCGGTTTTTGACATTCAAAAGGCAAGAACTGACTTCTGACTTCCACTAGGTCATCCTTTCCCCATGGCAGTGAATGCTCTGAATCCAACTGCCCCATAAAGGAAGAAGAAATGCCATGGAATATTTCAGATAGAAAACCATCTGGCCATATAATTTTACATTTATCCTTGCAATCAATTAATCTCTGTCTTCCTTGGACCATAAATTCCATGAGGGCAGGACCCACATCTGATTTGGCTCTCTGTCCTGCCTCCAGTGACTGGAATGGGGCCTGACACATAGAAGAGGGCAAATATCAGATGAGTGAGTAATGGTCCTTCACCTTCCTGGGAGTCCCTGGGTGAGCTCAGAAAGGACCCCTAAATTCATGGAGGGAACCAGATTTGTGGTTGCCAAGCTGAGATCTATGAAGGCAGTTGTGTATAACCTGTTTTCAAGATTTTAAAAGGTCTAATAAAGTCAGTCCCCCTCTCCCCACCTATGGATGGCTTGTATATTCATGCCAAAATGGCAGCCCCTTAGATTTTGCTTGAAGTCATAACAACTGTCCAAGGATCTTTGTTTGGCTATTGGTGGCATCACAGATCCCCACCACAATTCCAGATTACGTGTCCAATACTTCCAGTCTCTACCTTACACTTAACAGGCATGTGAAGGTCATTTGCTATCCTGCAACTGTAGGTTATAGCAGAGAAAATATTGCACAGTGCATAATGCATAGAGTTGCCTGCTGATCTTTGTGAGCTTTGATGGGAAGAAAGTTTAGGATCCCAGCTTAACAGGTGCGTGAAGTCTTTCCCAGAACCAACCACTAGATGAGCACTTTCTTCCCAGTCCAGAAGTGCCCTAATCCCTGGAGGGAAGAGAGAGGGAAGTGGGGAGGAGCAAATGCATCCCTTAGGGTCCTGGGAAGGACCTCAGGACCAGCTCTGGAGGGAACAAAGCCTAAATCTGCATCCAGAGCTACAAAGGGTCCCCTTTTCCCTCCTAACAGAGAATTAAGGCACTACTTTGGGTTGTGCCCTCCCACCCTGACACAGGGCTTGCACGTGTGGCTTGCTTTGGACGATGAGACAGAGGCAAACAGAATGCAGAGCCCTGAAGAGGGCTTGCATATCGGAGCTTGCTCTCTTGCTGCTTTTCAAGCATTTTAACCATCCTGGGAACACGCCCAGGTCAGCCTGCTGAGGCAGAAACCTCATGGAGAAAGGCCCTGTCATTCCAGTCATTCCAGTCGTCCCAGCTGAGGCCAAATTAACTAGCCAGTTCCAGAGGACCCACCAATTGACAGCAGACACGTGAGAGGGCCCAGCCAAGATCAGCTGAGCCCTGTCTTGACCAGAAGAACATCTCAGCCAATCCCCAGGGAAGCTGCTGACCCACTTGATCAGGAGCTAAATAAATGGTTGCTGCACTGAACTACTGAGCTGTGAGGTGTTTGTTACATAGCAAAAGCACCTGACACAGAGGCAAAGAAGTCATTTGGCCAAGGTCAAACTATAGGGCTGGGATTCAAATTCAACTAGATTCAAAATCAAATTAGAATTCTCTGGCTAGAGAGCAGAAAGTCTTAACCACTAAAGATTTAGTGTTCACAAAGCCCATTTAGTTTTATTGCAGGCCCTTATTGGCCTATGAACCAATCAGAACAGAAACTCAGAGATGTCAAGGAACCTACCCAAAGTCACACAGCTAGTCAGAGCTGGAGGAGGGCATCCAGTCCAGTTCTGATTCCATATTCATGCTGTTCCCATCACTCCATGAAGGCTGGACAACAGCCAGAGCCTGGAGAACTGGCTTATGAAATAGCCTCTCTATCAGTGCCTCTGAGGTCCCCCACAGCCTTCTTGTGCTTCATGAAAGGTCTGATCTCCCTCCTGCCATGAGATCCTCAGACAGAACAGGTGGCTCCTCAGCCAGGAAGCTGTGACTGCTGAATTGACCCTTCCTGCCCCCATATTCTCCCCTCACTGCTCACTAGGAGCTGTCGGTTGGCTTGGATAGAGCAGGTGATGGGAAAGAATGGCAGGTGAGGTCACAGCGGGAACCGGGCGAGGCTGTGGACAGGGAGAAATGGCTTCCCCAACACACTGTGTCCTTTCCCTCTGCTTGGAGTAAGAGAAAAGGGCATGGCCGCACCAGCTACAGAGACCTCAGGTCACTGTAGGATCCCCAAGAGGCAAAAAGAAGGGCTTGGAATATGGGGGAAGCAAGTCAGCCTCCCACACCCTCCAGGTCTAACAATAAGGCAGTGGGGAGGGAACATCATGCACCCGCATGGAGTGCCAGGGTATGGAAGGAGCCACTGGAGGACCCAACTGAGGCCTTCCCTCATTGAGCACTCACAGAACAAGGATGGAGAGATGAGGTCTGCTTCCCAGAGGTGGGCTTGATGAGGCCCCTTCCTATCTTCCTTGGGTCTGAAGATCACGTTTGCCCTAACCTCTCCTTGCATCTGACTCTGACTTTGTCACATCCTGCCATGCCAATGTCTGCTAGGTTGGTTTTTCTATTGAGATTTGATTTATTCTTTTAAATAAGAAACACATATACTTGATACAAAATTCAAAAGGCATGAAAGGTAAATACAGTGGAAAGTAAGTCCCTCCCTTTCCTGTCTCCCGGTCACCTGGTTCCCCTCTCCAAAGGGCAGCCACTGCTCCCAGACTCAAGTGATTTAGTGATCCAGGGATAGTCTACACCTTTACAGGTGAAAATGTTCATGTAGGATGCATTCTTTTCTACTTTTACATCAATGGCAGCACCCTATACACATCATTCTGGATCTTGCTTTTTTCCACCCAACAACGATCTTCCCTCATTAAGCCATGGAGAGCTGCCTCTTTCTTTTTCATGGCTGCATAGTATTTCACAACCTGGCTATACCTTCATTATTTCCCAGCTCTCCCACTGTTTCCCAATAAGCTATAACAAGTGCCACAATAAATCCTTATGTTATCTATAGGACAAATTCTGGGAAGCTGAATCTCTATGTCAAATACTATCTATATTTATAATATTTTTATTTAAAAATTTTCTAGTTTTATTGAGAAATAATTGACATACATCATTGTATAAGTTTAAGACCTATGGCATGATGGTTCAAGTTAGATATCTTGTGAAATCGTGGCCATGGTAGGTTCGGTTAACATCCATCTTCTCATAGAGGTACTACAATTTTGATCCATAATGCCAAATTGCCCTTTATGGAATAGTCAGTGTGGCTTGAGGGCACCTATTTCTCCACACCAATTTCCACTCAATATATGATATTTTTGAAACTTGCCCAATCTGATAGATAAAAAGAATATCTCTGCAATTTTCTTATTCTGGGGGAGAATGAGTAACTTTGCACATGCAGCCATTTTAAGTTCCTTTCCTAATAACTGTCCATAACGGGCCTTATCCAAATGGTCTTTTTGTTTTTCTTTTCGTTATTGATTTATAGGAACTCTTTAGATATTAAAATTTAGCCTCTGTCTGTGATAGGAGCATCAGCATTTTCCCTTTTTTTTTTTCATTTGTTTTTTTACTCTGTTTACAGTGTTCATTTCCATGTAGATTTTAAAAATAACATTTAAATATCATTTACTGATCTGGAGTTTCTGGGGTTTGTGTCATACTTTAGAAACCCTCTGGACTTCAAACTTTGACCCATGCTAACTCCTCATGTTGGTGTCTCGCCTGACCTGGTTTCGTTCCTGGTTTGACCCACTGCCAGTCCCGGCACCTGTTACCTGCATCCAGCCTCTGCTGGACAGCTCCACATGGCTTGGTCCTCCCCTCCTCCCTGCCCTACATCCCTGTGGTTTGGCCCTTGGCTTCTGCAGCCTGCAGCTTCCATATCTGTCTGGCTTCTTCCCAGCCTGCTCCAAGCTGTGTGTCTTGGGACAACCCCCACCCCCCAGCACCCTGTCCCTTCCAGATGAAGCAGTGCCTTATCCACACCTTTCTCATTTCCTGCCTCTCCATTGTGGACCACACTAGTCCAACCACTCCAGCCTCTCTGCTCCTTCTAGAACACAACCACACATAGGACCCTGACTCTGAAGCTCTCACTCCTTGGCCCAAGCTGGAATGGTAGAGGTCCAGAGACAATATGGTGGGTAACTGGGGAGAGCAGTAGGCAGAGCAAGGGGCAGGAAGCAATTTCCCCAAACCTCTGCTAGCAAATCCCAACATGACTTTCTCCTTCACAGCAACTTAGCTGAAATTCTATCTTTATTAATCAAATAACAAATTTAATTAATTACCTTAAATTGCTCTAATTGAATGTAGAATGAGAGCATGGACAAAATCCTGGAAAGTAATGAACCCAGACCTTTCTAGCATCTGGAGTTGTAATGATCTTTAATTTCAATTTGGGAGCAAAAATAATGTGACTACAGTTGCACCCTCTCCTCCCAGCCTGCTCCTTGACAGCTGACAGGGCCTCAGCATTATGTTCTCCCTTCTGAGCAACAATGTTATTTCTGCCTCAACTTGCCTCAACCAAGAAATGGGTGCAAACCCTACCTACAAGTGTTCTCCAAGTACTGGAGTCCACCAGTGCTTGGAGTAAATACAGTAACAGACCCAGAAGAGGCACAAATAATGAGACAGTAGCCAAGACCTCAGAAGCTAGGTCCATCCATGTCCCTGTGCCTTTACTGCTGCTGTGCCCTCTGCCAGGAATACCTTTTCCCTACCATTTTCCAGATGTTGCATCCCTACCTTCAAGACCAGTTCAAGGGTCCCCTTCAAAGGAAAGCTACCCCATCCTCTATGAAAAGGGGCTGGTGGGACTGAGATGTTCTACCTGCAGTTGCCTTCCAAGTAGTAGCCTTGGGCCACAGAGAGGAGCCATATTCTCTGGATATTAAAGATGAGGAAACAGGGGCTCAGAGACATAAAGTGCACTTCCCATGATCACACAGCAGAGTAGTAGCCA
Organism: Taxidea taxus jeffersonii; assembly: GCA_003697995.1. Taxonomy (NCBI): domain Eukaryota; kingdom Metazoa; phylum Chordata; class Mammalia; order Carnivora; family Mustelidae; genus Taxidea; species Taxidea taxus. The sequence continues at coordinate 5,045 of ML099284.1, forward strand.
AGCCACACCAAGGCTGACCTGGCTGCCCTTCTGGCCCTGCCTGGGTGTTGATAGAAAAAGCCATCCCCAAGTTCCCCTTAAAGCCCATCTTCCCGTCCTCTCTCTCTCTGGAGCCACCAGAGCCCATCAGTCCCCTCTCTCCTGGCTCCCCCAACATCCTCTCCCTTCCCTCACTCGACCCAGTCTGGCCTCCCAGCCTCTCTCTATCGCAGATATGTCTTTGGTTCAGCCTGACCTCCAGGTGCTCTCTGACTAAGAAACGAAGATGCTAAGACAGCCAGGATACTCTTGAGTCTTTCATTCTTACTCTTATGGTTATTGTTTTGTTATTCATTACTAGTTTTCCACTTAGCAGTCAGGTTTCTGTCAGCAGCGCTTTCATTGTGCCATGCTCCTGCACAAACATCCACAACGGGGCACCTGGGTGGCTCAGTGGGTTAAAACATCTACAATGATGCCCTATGACCTGTGGCCTCAAGCCAAACATCTCTTTCCGGCTCTCCGGATCCTCCAAAACTTGCCTCCACATGGGTCCGGCAGTTCCCACACCATGCTCTGTGGGAAATTTACTCAACTCTTTTGAGCCTCCATTTTCTTTTCTGTAAAATGGGTTTTGCAATCCCTATCCTGCAAGTCTATAACAAGGATACAATGAGAAGAGGCATGTGAAGCCTGGCATCAACCCATAGGAAACATGAGCGCCTACCACTTCCACAGCCCCTGTCCCTCCAGCCTCGCCTCTCACTAGGCCACACACACATTCCAAATTCTACCTAGGATGAGGGCACTTCATTCTCTAGAAAAAATTTTTTTAATTCTTACCTCCGCACCTTTGTTCACACTGTTCCCTCTGCCTGCACATCCTTCAAGACCAGCTCAAGCTTGCTCCCCCACTACCCCTTCATGATTAATATGGGGCTCGAACACAACACACAAAGCCCTTTGCCATCTGTAAGTAGGGTTTGGCATAAAACTCTCCTGGATGTGGAGCCCAATTCTACTCTCCAGGGGTAAATATAAGGAACCCCCCACCAGCCAGATGTCTGTGCATCAGGCTCGGGCTTAGAGTCTCCCATCCATCCAACATCTGATGACACCCATGTCCCTCCCACCACCGTCCTCCCCATGTCCATGAGTAACCCTCTCCTTTCCATCCTCTGTGAGAGAAACAACCTGCTCTTTAGTAAAATCACCACAAGATGTGTCTCTTTAGGCATGAAGCACACCACACCCTTCCTTTCTTCTAGATAAAAGTTGTGTCTTCCTGGGGCACCTGAGTGGCTCAGTGGGTTAAAGCCTCTGCCTTCGGCTCAGGTCATGATCCCGGGGTCCTGGGATCGAGCCCCGCATCGGGCTCTCTGCTCAGCAGGGAGCCTGCTTCCCTTCCTCTCTCTCTCTGCCTGCCTCTCTGCCTCTGCCTACTTGTGATCTCTGTCTGTCAAATAAATAAATAAACTCTTTAAAAAAAAAAAATTGTGTCTTCCTGAAACCTCAGGGACTAAGTCCTCCTGCCAAGAACATATCAGCTTAGTCTGATCCCAACATCCACAGACGCTCTGAGGGACCACCTCCCGCCCCCCACTCTCATTTCTACTCCAGTACCCGTGGGAGGGAGCTGAGCCTTCTACCTACTGATAGGGAAATTGGGTCCCTGATGGAACACCCCTGGTCCCGGAGAGAGTTGGTACACGGGGAAATAAAACAGAAGGTATTGCTACTTCCCCTTTCCCCTGGGAGCCCTGAGCAGCAAGACTGTCCAGGGCTGTAGGGAAGACCAGCACAACCCACCATGCACTCACTGGCAGTCATGTTTCACAGGGTTCCGGCCAGGTATGGGCAGCCTTCCTCTCTTCTCCCAGCCCAGGCCTGGCCCCACAACCCAGCATCTTAGGGTAGGAAGCTTGGCATGGTCACCGTGGCCCAGCCCCCTTTCCACCCCTCCTTCCAGCCCAGAGACCACCAGCTCTGGGACACCCCAGACCCCAGGCCAGCCACCACCTTCCCGTGCTTTAGTACTTTCCCAGGCCGGCAGGAACAAATCCCCACTAAGTGGCTCACAACCCCAGAGGCGTGCTCTCTCACAGCTCTGGAGCCAGCAGCCCCAAATCCACATGTCAAAAGGGCCATGCTCCCTCTGAAGGATCTAAGGGAGAATGCCCTCCCTGCCTCTTCCAGCTTCCAGAAGCTCCTGGCTTTCCTTGACTCTTGAAGGCTAACTCCAGCCTCTGCCTCAGCCTTCACCTGGCCTTCCCTTGGGGTCTGTGTATCTCCAAATTTCTCTCTCCTTGATCTTATTAAGCAGCAGTAATTGGATTTAAGGCCCACCCTAAATCCAGGATGATCTCCTCTCGAGCTCCTGAACTTAATTACATCTGCAAAGACTCTACTTCAAATAAAATCACACTCATGGTACCGGGAGCTAGAATTTGGACAGATCCTTTGGGGGGTGTAGTTTAACTCCTCGTACCACCCATCCCTGCCAACCACACCCCCAGCCGAACTGCCACTGGGACAGACTTAGGTTTTGCCTGAAGGGAGTTTAGCAGCCTGAGCCTGAGGCACTGCCCACTCGTCCCAGCCCTCTGGCCCTCTAGAAAATGTCCCAGCTACCCTCAATTCCACCACGATGAACATAGAGGGGCCTGGAAATTTTCTGTGGGCAAAGCATGATGTAACCGCAGAAGACAAGCCCTAGTCCTGGGGACATGGGGTTCAGTTCTTGACTCTGCCATTTGCCAAACCTGTGACATTAGATGACCCTCCATGCCTCAGTTTCCCCATAAAATGAAGATGATAATGTCCTTGTGATTGGATTACTGTAAAAAATCTTGTAACTAGAAATAATCTAGTAACAGCCTTGGCAGGGCCTGCAGTGGGTAATTCACAACCAGTGACTGTGACCATACCCTCCCATCATGCTCTTACACCCAGGGGAGCATCTCTCCCCCTTCCCCTAGGGGGACACTCAGCTTTCCCCTTTGTCTCCAGTCAGAAAACTTGCTTTCCTCATTTCCTCATGAACAAAATACTGTTATCCAGTGTTACAAAGAAGAACACACATGACAGGTGACCCAATTTGACCCAAAGACAACCGACTGGAAGTGAGGGGGCTGAATGAAGCTCCCCATGCCCGGGGCCTGTTCATTTTTTGAAGTCTGTCTATCTGGACTCCCTTCACCCTCTCATGCTTTACACAGGCATGTTGCATCCCTGGCTCATACCCCAACATGGCTGCCATTGACACCAACTCTCCAAGCACTTTACAGTTTGGTTCTCCCCCATCTCGGCCCCACAACAAGCCCTGAGAAAGAGGATAGAGGTCACTGTCATTAGCATTCCCATAGCGCCCATGTTAAAAATGGGGCTTCCAAAGGAGTGGTTTATTTTTTTTTTTAATTTTTGTTTATTTATTTGACGGAGAGAGACACAGCAAGAGAGGGAACACAAGCAGGAAGAGTGGGGGAGGGAGAAGCAGTCTTCCTGCGGAGCAGGGAGCCAGATATGGGGCTCGATCCTAGGACCCCGGGATCATGACCTGAACCGAAGGCAGATGCTTAACGACTGAGCCACCCAGTCGCCCTTAAAGAAGGGGTTTAGGGTCAACATCACACTACTTGGTACTGGGAGTGGCAGAACTCAGGTCTCCTGACTCGTAATTCAGGGATCTATCCAGTTTGCTACATAGTCCAGAATTCAGTCATTCATTAACTAGTGAAAATGTAATGATAGACAATAATTAAGATCATCACAACTGTGAGAGGGAGATAATTTTCATCCTTCTCTGACAAATGAGAAGATGTAGATACAGAGTCAAGATTTGAACCCACATCTCTGGGCCTGCTCCAAACTGCCCCAAAGCCAGCTCCATCCCCCACCCTGTACTACATTGCCAGCTGGGAGAAACTGCTCCTGCAGGATCCTAAGAGCCATACTTCAGAGCTGTCATAAAAAAACCATTCATAGTCCCTGCCCTCAAGAAGCTTCCAGTCTCAGAGGAAGAAGTAAGCCCAGGTAGCCAGGGGCCAGCTCTGTAAGACAAAGAGTTACCACACAGGCTCAGAAGGGACGGCACAGCCTCGCCCCTCCAAGAGGAGCTGTCCTCTCCTCTCCAGAAGCTGAATTTGGAAGACGGCAGGACAAGGGAGCTGCCATTCTGGATAGAACACCATCCCCCACCCCCAGCCCCATCCCTGAGATGGTCTTTTCGAGGGCATGGCAGGCAAGGAGGTGGTGCTGGTGGGGCTCACCGGAGGCTGGTGGACTGGGACCTTGAGAGGGTCCTCCAATCAGGATGACAAGGCTGGGAAATGCACGGTGAGTGCCAGCCACCCGGGCAGGGGGAGCAGGTGTCTCAGCCTCTCCCTGTTCCCTGGCAGGGCTCATCTTTTATAAATAGTTGTACTTGCAGGGAACTGGAGTGAGCTGAGGCTTCAGCATCTCTGAGCGACAGGCTGGCAGAGCCGGGCCCATCTGCCTGGGGCCATGCATGCTCACATAACAGCCCCTCCCCACCAGCAGCCCACCCGCCAAGAGAATGTCACAGCACCCAGGACACTCAGCATTCTGGCATGTGCTGTCTCTACATAGCTGATGGCATGTGGGTTGTGTGGGCTTTTGGGCAAAGTCGCCAAAGAATCAGAAGGACTTTGGAACAGACTGCTTCTGGAGGTAGCGGCTTCCTCATCCCTGGAGGGGGTCCAAAGGGAGCTAAATGACCATGTGACAAACAGGCAACAGCCAAATGTTGCACTCTGAAGCATAGTGGGGGCAGAGAAAAGGCTGGGTCAGGTGATCCCAAAGTTCTTTGGGTCCCAGTGTACCTCTGGGGTGACACTGACTGGAAGTTCTTAGGACCATGGTGGCTTAACAAGACCATGACCTCTGTCCCCAGCTCTCAATTGCCAAGAAGCTCATCTGCGTGGGCTCCAGGAACTCTACCGCTCAGCCCTCAGCCCAGCTTCCCTGGATGCAGGCAGCAGCCAGGAAAGGCTCTGCCCACAGCATGGAATGCATTACTCAGTAACTGTTTGCTCCTGTAAGATGCATCACTGAGGCTTTCCAAGAAGCCCAGGTGCTGGAACCCTCACCTCCAGCTCCTCTGATCCCTGGGGAAACTCTGTTAGAGTAGAGACCCTGCGGGCCTCCTCCACCTTGGAAACTCCCCCATTTCCTAAGGCTGAGAGTTTATAGAATTCTTGACTTTGGGATCAGAAGTGAGAGTTTCAAATCATAAGCTCCTGACAGCAGGGATCCCGTCTGTGTTGTTCACTGCTGTTCTTGCCCATGGTGGCCCTTTAATAATTATGGATCAAGTAAGTGACTAAGTAAAAAAATGACACAAAGGTCACCTGAGCTACCTTTCTAGCAAGAAGCCAGAGTCACCTGTGGAATATCTCATCTGTCCTCTCCACGATGAGCTAGAGGAAGAACATGACATTCTGGAAAGCACATCACTTCTGGGGTCAGACTCCCTGGGTCCTAGTGCTGGCTCTACCTCTTATCAGATGTGTGACTTTGGGTAGGTTCCTCAACCAGCTTTGCTTCAAAACGGTGGTAATCACCCCTACTTTAGAAAGATGCCAGGAAAACACCCCGAGGAATTCTTAAATTACTTGGTATACAGTAGGCGCTCAATAAATGATGGCTATGGTAGTTATCAGAAGTCATTCGTTCCTCAAAGGTCTGCAGTTCTCTTTCCAAGCACATGGTAGGATCCTACTTCTCCCCTCCTTGAAATTGGATGTGTATATAATTTGCTTTGGCCGGTGAAATGAGACCAGAAGCAGGGTGTCACCCTTGAGCGAGACTTTAAACACACACATGCACTTCACTGCCCTGTCTTTTTCCAGCCTCAGTAGTCATGACAGCAGTAAGATAGAGCCACGCAGCCTGGGTCCTGGAATGAGGACAACATGGGCAGATTCCTCTAGATGACCTATGATGGAGCAGCATTTGGCAGATTGTAAAGATGGCAGCTTTAGTCCTCCCATCCTTGTACATACTCCCCTTCCAACGTGACATTGCTACTACCTGCCCCCCACCCAGAGATGGAGTCCATTTCTACACCCCTTGAACCTGCTCAGCTATGTGACTTGCTTTGGCCAATGGAATACAAGAAGATGTGATGGAGAGATTGGTGAAGTGCGTGCATGTTGAAGCTATCTCTCTTTTGTAGCTTGGAACTCAGCTGCCGTGTGAATGAGTCAGAGAAGGGCCTCCGCTGTCCCAAATGGAGCTCCAAACATGTGAGTGGTATACATCCAGCCCCCACCTAAACTGCCACACTCCATGAGAATCATCCAGCCAACCCCAAGGATCAGGGAAAATATAAAATGTGTCTTTTTTGAGCCACTAACTTTTGGAGTGGTTTGCCACTCAGCAAAAGCTAACTGATACCGTGTAGCATGGATGAGAAATAAAGCTAGGAATATTCAATCACTGATCTCTGGGAATGTTCATTACCACAGCATAACTTAACCCATTCTGACTGACATATTTCCTTCCCCT
>ML099285.1:0-19450 GCA_003697995.1 Taxidea taxus jeffersonii
AACAAATGAGCATTTAGAGTAGACTCAACCAAGGCAGGAACACAAACAAAAATATTGTTTGTAAGGTGTGATTCCAACCTTCTAGAGCTGACTTTTAGTTCCAAAGGGAAAAATGAAGTTACATAAAAGCAGCAGAGCATATGTGGTCATCAACATTCTGGAGTCTCAGGGAAAGCATCTTGAGCTGAACCTTTCAAGATAAGGGTAGAGAGGACACCTCAGTTTGACTGAACAACATTAGTGAAGGTGTGGTGGTGGAATTCAATACAGATTATATGAAGGAAAATTTGTCCCAAGGAGAGTGTGGGATCTGGAGAAGAAAATTACATGGGGTGAGGCTGAATTAGGAGAGAAAGGTAGTTAGCAGGATGGTAAGATTGATGATTTCACCCCACTTCCCTATTCACAACAATTGGTAGATTCTAAAATGTAGAGGTCAAGTACCACATCTTCAGCATGCTCCCATGCTTAGCATAGTACCCAATAAAGAGCAGTCATATAAAATATATTTAGGAATGAAGAAATTCTCAATCCTAGGAGAATATTATAAACCCCTTTAGAAGTTAGGTGAGCTTAACAGACTCTAGTCTTTAGAAAAATGCCAGTATATACCACACATGCACACAATTATCCATATAATTACAATGGGTTCAAGGATTCCCTGAAGATCATTCAGGGTCTCCAGGTTAATAATTGGTGACTTGGAGATGTGTGACACACAATTTATGTCTTGAATATTATTCAGACTCTCATAATTTAAGCTTACAGAGAACTGTTAGATAAAATTTTTCTAGTTGCAGAGAAGTTTTTTTTAAAAAGACTCTATGGGTAGATTTTATTGTTGTGAAAGATACTATCTATTTTATTAGATAGAGATTATTTATCTATTTATAGATAATATATATTATATATATTAATATAAGTCTACTCTAGACAGCTTTTTCAACCAATTCATTCCCATATTCTAACTGGTTTTGAAAAACAAATTAATGCATTACTATTTTTTATAGAGAACATTCTTTAATAAAATCATGATGTTACTCCACAATAACATTGAGCTGCTTTGTAGTTTACCTGTTGACCATACAGGTCTTTTCATTGAATTGCAACAAATTGTGCCAAAAGAGACGAGGTTCCAACAAATGTCTTTTACTTTCTATGACACATGGCAAGAATACCCTTTACTTAAACATGCGTGGTAACACAATAGGCACTTACTATCTGACTACCTGTTGAATACTATTCAGTTCTTGAGTACGAGCAATTACTAGATAGTGTTTTGACTAAGAAGAAGTTGAAGAGGGGAAAACATTCTTAAGAATGAAGATTTTTATATTGCTGTCCAGGTATGAGATTCTTTCCTGTTTATTACCTGACTCTCTCTGAGTTTGCTACCATGTTTTTTATTGGCCCATCCTCAAATCTCTGCACCTCACATCCAACTTGAAACAGATTTCTCCAACAGCTTTTTTCTTATGTATTCATGGTTTTCTATGAGTGCCTTATGCAGCTGCACCAATCAAAAATAATAGAAGAGAAGATATGACAAGGGATGGCGGTTTGTTGTTGTAATCATAGTTTTCCATCCTCACTACTCCAATATCTGGGAAGTTTTTAGACCAGTAATACCACTGATAGCCACCAGGGCAAGGTGAAGGATTCAGTGGTATCTATTTAGAGCAGAAATAAATATAAGAAAATATCTGAATTCATCAACTAGTTCTGGAACTTTTCTAGGAGACTCTCTCCAGTGTCTTGGCACCCAAGACATCAGCAACCAACTTATCTAGTCTAAGCAAGTGTGTTTTCTTTCTAAAGCAAGGGGCCTTGGTATGAAATGGATTTACTGATGTGTAGTCTCTGGTCTCCATCAGTCATACACATACCTTTTAACTAATTCTTAAAATAACTCTAAAAAGTAGTTCCCATTAATAAGTGAAAAACCAATGGTTCACCTAGGTTATCTTGTTGGCCTAGGGCTACTTACCTGTTAGATGATAACTCTGAAATTTGAGTCCAAGGCAATTTGCCTCTTTTTTTTTTAAACATACATACACACGCGCGCGTGTGCGCGCACAGACACACACACACACACACACACATATATATATAATTAACATATAATGTATAATTAGCCCCAGGGGTACAGGTCTGTGAATCGTCAGACTTACACACTGCACAGCACTCACCATAGCACATACCCTCCCCAATGTCCAAACCCAACCACCCTCTCCATACCCTCCCTCCCTCTGGCAACCCTCAGTTTGTTTTGTGAGATTAAGAGTCTCTTATGGTTTGTCTCCCTCCTGACCCCATCTTGTTTCATTTTTTCCTAAAGGTGCTTTGCCACACTCCCCCTTCTAATGTAGATTTTTACTCACATACCCTACCTTCCTTCCCATTCCTATTTCTAGGACATATGTGACACTTCAGTGAGAGCAAAATTTAATTGGCATTGTTACCAACCTCTCTGGAGTTGTGAACAAAATACAAATAAAGCAAGATGGACGGTTTTGCACATAAGTGTCTTTGCCATTAACACTAGCAGCTTCTTTAATCCTAGAAGGCAGAAGTGATCAAGTGTATCTCTTTCAAAGAGTACATGCATATTGTTTTCCAATAGAAGAGTAACATATATTTGTTAGCAGATGACCTAAACTGATCCATTCTTTAATGAACCAGGGAAGTTGGATTCTTTTGCTAATCCGTGAATGAATGGTCTTGTCAACATGATCCCAGGAGACTGGGAGTGACCTTGTGTTCTCTGTGGATGTGGCTTTGTGTCAAGGAGTGTGAGGCCAATGGGAAGCGGCCTCATTTGACCTTTGAGAGCTTCATGTGATGTACCTTTAAAATCTCCCATGGCAGAATTTTTTTTTACCCATTTACCATGTAGATTGGGAGTTTGTTATTTATTAAATCTTGTGAAAATAAAATCTGAATTTAAAAATAAGTACATGCTTATTATAGCTGTTCAGGTTCATTTTCTCTAGCACTCACCTTCATTTCTGTAAAACTGAAACTTTATTAAGCAACTGCTTGTGCCAAGCACTATGCTGAACAGTTTCCTGTAAATTATATTTTACCCTCTCAGTGGTCCTATGGCCTTTTTAAAGAGGATCATGCCAATAATCGGGGAAGAGCAGTGTGTTTTTTGTTATAATGACAGTGATTTCTTCCTATTCAGATAGGTTTTAAAATGTTACACTTACGACTTTTGTTATCTTCCCTTCCAAGAAGGGATAAATGCTATTTATGAGAAGCTCAGTTTAATAATATCAGATGAGCAGAATTCTTTTTTTTTTCTGAACAGAGAATTTCAGACGGGGAAGGCCCTTACCCTGAGACAGTTCAACACAAGAGCAGGTCCAAAGAGTGTTTCATGCATCTTAAAATTTAAATTTACATTTAGCCAATCAGAACTCAAAGCTCGTATCAGTGTTGATCATACAAAGGGAGATGTTTCTAATTAACTAACTTTAAAGCCCTATCTTAATCACTTAGAGCATTCTTGTGCACATCTGCGCTGCAGGAGTGACTGGATTACCTCCATGGTGTGTGTGTGTGTGTGTGTTGGGTTGTGCGTGTGTGTTTAAAGCAATGCGCTAACTCTATCCAAATGGGATTCAGCACTGCTTTAAAGTTAGAAGCAAATGTATACTTAGTAACATAGTTTAAAAAGTTGAACCCCCCCCCACCTTATATGTTCTTCTCTTGTAAATTGGGCTTGTTTGTGGAGGGCAGCGTTTCAAAAACTGTGACACATACATCCCAGAACGTCTTCCCTCTTACTTCGATCTAACCTAAATGAACACCAGAGCCAGGGCCTCTCATGTGGTTTTGCTTCATCTGACAATGACATCAGTATCTTTCCATTTGCCTTATTTTAATAGAATGATGCCCGGAATGAGCGACGATGCCAGGAAAGGAAACTGAGTCCTAGGAGTAATTTTTGGTTAGAGTAAATGAAGTGATATGATAAACAAGTCAAATCTGATGTGACAACATGGCACAAAGCTGTGACACAAAACATTTGATTCTCTTCCTGTGGATGTTTTCTAAAGCTTTTATTATGCCTTTCTCATGTCTTGTGTGTATATATACTGATCAGTGGAAACATAATTCGTGTGCAGATATTTATTTCTATCAATGAATGACCAGATGGTTCTTGCCTATGTTGGAAGAGAATCATTTTCCCTATTCAGTAATGGAGGGACATTCTTTGTAACAAACTAAATAGGATGACCAGCTCTAGCCCAAGTGAGAAGCATGCAGCTGCCTTTCTCGACTTTATACAGTTGGCAGAGACTCCTACATGCCTTTATTCTTATTTTTTTAATTGAAATAGTTTGTGTATTTTCCCCACTGAAGTAACACATGCTCATTGTGGAAAACTATGACATTACAGACAAAAATAAAGAGAAAGAACGCTTATAAATTTATTTTTACTACCCATATCTAGTCACTTGGAGATTTAATGATGGCGATGAAGATAAAGAACTGATGTTTATTTGAGTGTATACTCTTTGCTGAACACCATGCTAAGTGCTGTACACAAACTAGTTTATTTAATTCCCCCTGCAACCCACTGATGTAGGTATTGGTATTGACCCCCACCCCCCACCTTCAGAGCTGAGAACACTGGAACTCAGAGATGTGAAATAAATCCCCTGAATCACACAGCTAACCCCATCGATTGCCAAGAGTTAACTGATGAACTCTTCATCTGGTATATTTGTTTCAAATATTTTTTTTCACTTTAGCATGTTGCCCTTCAGTTGTATTTATGAAGTTTTCAATATGTTAGAACATTTTGTTTTTACACAGACAAACCTGTTCTTTACTTTTGTGACTTCTCCCTTTAGAGTCAGATTTTAAAAGGCCTTTCCTAGTCTTAGATTTTAACAGAGGAGGGAGGGAAAAAAAATTGCCACCAGTACCAGAAGAAAATAATCACAAGCCGGAAAGCCAAGTTGTCTGCCAAAGCTATCACCAATAGGAAAGAAAGGAGATCTGAGATGTGTCTGAAGGCAGTGGCAAAAGGGAAAAACAAAACTAGTCCCTTAATATATCCATCGAGTGCAGTCTGTTCAGTAAACCAGTTACATGCACTTCCTTTCTTGCCTTCTGTCCTCCCCTTTAAGCTCCTGCAGCAGGCTGTGCAGTAAGAGGAAGGACTGGAGGAAAAGAGAGGAGGGCTTGTTACAGAGCTGGTACTGTGAGAAGGCTCTCTCTCATGAGTGTCAGATGCCTTCTGTCAGCAATAGGCAAATGCTGGCTCTTTTGTGTGGTGCAGAGGTATGTTCTTTTGAGACACTCCTGGGAAGACCTTGCATACGGAGTTATTCCGTAGCATGGGTGAAATCCTCTCTGGGGGAAGTCTTATAACTTTCTTCTCTCAGATCCTGACACAGGGGTATGCCCCTTGCCCTGAAGTCAACCTTCTTGAGCACAGTCCTTTTGATATGGTGTATGCATAATTCCCCTTCACTAGGAACACGGGATGGGAGTGGGAGGGGATTAAGTATCCTTTCCCTTTCAAATTGTAAAAATGGGGCTTCTTCCCTTTGCCATCTGCCCTTTCTCCTTGCCCTGCCATATGGACAACTTCAGTCAGTCTCTTGCCTTCAGAATCCTGAAGTCAGGGCTATGGTCAGGATCTATCCCCCATATTGTAGGGGGCCATGCAGTAGGTCCTCCCCAGAATAGTTCTAAGCTCTGTTCTAGGAGCAGGAGGAGGAAGCAAGATTTTGAGTTTCAGGAGCTTGGAAGTCATCCAGTTTGAGGAGAGAGATGCCAGCCTCCCCTCTGGCAAACATCCCAGATCTCTACAAGAGCTTTTCATGGAGCCCATCTATACCAGTGAATGCCCTCCTTAGTCTTAGATTGTTAGAGAGTGATGAGTAAGAGTCATGCGGCCAATATTTCCACCTTTAGCAAAGCCCTGCAGAGGTATCTTGTACTTCCTTTTGGCATTTGGAGGTCGGAGGTCTTAATCCTCAGGGTGAGGATCTCAGCTGATATGCCAAGATAATAGGACAAGTCCCATTTTACATCTCATGATGTAGAGTTATTTTGTGTTGTGAACATATCACGTGATTAAAAAGTTTTTAATTTTCCGAAATGGATCGTTAGTCATCATAGATTCTTTCTCAGTAGTTTATTACTTTTTTAATAGTGACCAAAGCCATCAATAAATTGATACTCATTTCTTCTAGAGGTATAACTCCATTATGATAATATGAAAAAGAAATTATATCAGAAGAGTGCTCTGTATTTCAAAGCCATTTCTATGTCGCAGTGTGTAGTCCTTCAAAGTAGTATTTTGTTGATCTTGGTGACAACAAATTCAATATATCTAATAATACTGCATAGCAGGTCTTCGTTCTCTTTCCTGTTGATGTGACAGTCACTCTTTAATGAAACCTTATTTTGTATACTATTTGCATTATAGAGCAGGAATGAAGAGCTGAGTTTGTTTAAGCAGTAGCTGATCTGTTTATACTTTTTATATTCTTCCATCAAGAAATAATTACCCTTCAACCAACCTTACCTCTTCTGACTTCACATATGTAAACCACCTAAATAAAACATACTCAAACACCCAAACCACACATCGGTATACAAAAACAGTCAGGACCTAGAAAAGCATAAAATCGTGTATGCATAACCCTTGCCACTTCCTTCTACCAAGGCAGTCATTCATTCAGCAAGCATGTATTGAACATCTACTCTGCGCCATAAACCCATGAGCCAGTAGAGTTGATTTCGCTCATTTATTTAATACAAGGAGTAAAGAATAAGATTTGTTTTAACTCCAGCCCTATAAAATCAAAATGTTATTTCTGGCTTAACGAAGATAATATCATAGTAAGACTTTAGTATGTATTGGTTTGTTGTCTGTAATTCTCTGCTGGGATACGTGAACCACACATGGATTGGTTTTCAGTGGCCTTCGGCAGATGGCTACAGGGCCGTCTGGACTTTTGCTGTCTACACTCCTAAGCTTACATTCAGTTCTAGAATAATCTGGTGTTTGACACCCAGAGAACTTGGTTCTGCCATGGCACATATTTATTGAAATGCTACATGTGTATAAATTAGGGCACAGAGTGACAGTTCAGGTGGTATGTGCTATATTTTAACATGGCCCATCCTAACAAGATGCAGATCCTCAGTACAGCTAAATTATGGAATAAGGACATTTTTTAAGACGACAAGAATATTTTTGCTTGTTTTATATGAGTACTCCATCAAATACTTTTATGAGGACATTTATTAACATTTATGGTTAAAAGTATACAATTTCCACTTATATGTGATTTAGTATTAAGAGATGTTTGCATATCTCTTTGTTTATGACCCACAAAAATACAAAGTATGAATGTATATAATTCTCTACTGAAAACATTTGCCCATATTCATGAACCCACTATTTAAGAGAAGGCTATTTCAAGGTGCAAAGTAAGTAGCTTTCTTGCTTTTTAATAATGTTGAACCTCAAAATAATGTTAAGTATATCCTGAAGGATGACCATGGATGGTTGTGGTCTTTAAATAACCAACATTATTATCTCTTTTAAAAACTTGGAAGAGGAAGGGGTGCCTGGGTGGCTCAGATGGACTCGATTTCAACTCAGGTCATGATCTCAGGGTTGTGAGATCGAGCCCCATGTCGGACTCGTCGCTGGGCCTGGAGTCTGCTTCAGATTCTCTTTCTCTCTCTCTCTCTCTCTGCCCACCCCCACCCCCTAAAAAAAAAGCTTGGAAGAGAGAAATTCAACAATATGTTAAAATGTGTTTTTTCTTGTAACAGCAGAGATTTCAGTTTGAGTGGGCACTCCATAAATATCTGCTGATTGCCTTACAGTTTAAGTAAATGTCTTAGAATTTAGAAAACTGATGAGTTTTTAGGAAAGGATAAAACTTAGGTACAAACCTCTCTCTATTGCCTCACTTTGGTGAATCTGTGAATCTTTCTAATCTGTGATCAATACCCATCTCAGAATGTTTTCTGCTGTTTCCTGTCCAATATCTGTTACAGTTTAGCAAGTCAGAAACTGGCTCTAACAATTTACTGTGGGATTAGGCCCTTAAGAACTTCAAATATTAAAACTTCTGGATAGAAAGAAAAAAGTAAGGGGGGTTGGGTGGCTCTGTGGGTTAAAGCCTCTGCCTTCAGCTCAGGTCATGATCCCAGGGTCCTGGGATCAAGCCCCGCATCGGGCTCTCTGCTCAGCAGGGAGCCTGCTTCCCCCTCTCTCTCTCTGCCTGCCTCTCTGCCTACTTGTCATCTCTGTCAAATAAATAAATAAAATCTTTAAAAAAAATAATTTTTTAAAACAATTGGTAACATAAAAATAAATTTGCAACATGAGAAATAAAAGATATTATGAAGATCAGGGCATATTTTAAAAGGACTAAGTAGAATTTTAATATATTCGTTAAAATAAATTCAGTGGAGATGTTAAGAAGGGAGAATTAGTAACCTAGAAGCTAGATCTTAAGAAATAAAAGAATAATAATCCAACACACATCTAATAGGACTTCCAGAAGGAAAAATTAGAGAAAGTGTTAGACATAATATTCAAAGAGATTTGGGCAAGAAATTTCCAGAGATTATTAAAATCATGAATTCTCAAGGTAATACTTATATTTAGTTTTAAAAGTCAGAGAGTACAAAAGTCTATAATACAAAGCAAAATCCCTTTCCCCAGTCCTTCTCACCCCTAAGTTCTCCCACCCACAGAGGTTACCACTAACAAAATGTTTAGTTTTTTCTTGTCTTGCTATTTCTTAATTTTTAAAATAACTATTATCTACTTACTTCCTACCAGTAGAAATGATTTAGTTAGCTCTCTTACAATCAGAGTGTGCAAGGGCGCGCGCACACACACACACACACATACACACACACTTTCCCTTACCGTATCCTTCCAATATGGTTATATCTCAACTTTTGGTTAATTAGATATTCTGTATTTATAGCACTATTGTTATGTAAAAACATATTCCCTGCTAAGCATCATTGTATTCTGTGACTAGGTTTTCTTCCTTAAACCACTCTTCACTTTTTCCTGAAGCTAATTATTACTTTGGCTTTATCTGCCTGGTGTCTATCACTATCCCAAACTCATTCCCAAGCTCTGCCGCTATTACTGAGTCATCTTCTTGATATGACCAGTCACATCAAGAAACCTATCATTTCCATCTTTTTCCTTGGATACCTCCAACCTGGAGATCTCCATTCTCTAGTTCTTGTTCCTTCTAGTTGCCTTTTGGGCCCTTGAGTCAACTATTTCCTTGATCCCATATCTCTCTTTTCTTTGTCTTCCTTTCTCATTTTAGTGTGGTGTATCTACAACAAAGTATGTCCATGGAAGCTAAAATTTCTTAAGAACTTGCATGTCTGAAAATGACTTTATCCTGTCTCATATTTGTTTGACATTTGACTAAGTTTTGAGCTCTCATTGAAAATCATTTTTTCTCTTAAGTTTGAAGTAATGTTCTATTGTTTTTCACTATTTGAACTTTCTTTTGAGAAGTCTGATTCCTGTCTCTTTCTGATCACTTACATGTAACTCTCCCTGTTCACTCTTCCAAAAGGCATTAGACTTTCTTTATTCAACCCTGGTATTCTGAAATTCCATAATTCTGTTTGGATTGGATTTTTGTTCTTTTCTTATGCTGGTCATTCATTCCCTCCAGCACAAAGAATTTTCTTATATTGTTTCTTTTATTTTCTCCACCATGATTTTCCTCATCTTCATTTTCTTCAACTCGTGTTTGGCAATATTCAAATTTAGATGGGCCTCATTTTGTTTTGCTTCTCTTGCTTTATTCTTCTCATTTTTGGTTTTCTGCTTCCTGTAAAATTCTCTCAACTTTATCTTCCAGTTCTTCTAATGATTCTTTTTTAGCTACAATACTTTGATTTGCAACCACTCTTTTTTGTTCTTGAATGTCCTTTGTTATTATATTCAGTTTTTCTCACCATGAAGGCAAAAATCTTATTTTATCATTGTGGATATTATAGGAATTTCTTTTTAAGTTTTCTTCTACTCATCCTTCTGTCTCCGTTCAAGTTCCTTTTCTGTACTTATTTCCTTTGTCTTATTTCATTTGAATAGTTTTCCTCAAATGTCTGATGGTCCCTGGCTCTCCATTCATATCTGAGTGTGTAAGACCCTGAAAGGTATTTATTGTTTCAGACCCAGGGCTCATGGACTAGTGACCTTGTTCATAGAATGAGCAAACAGTGATTCACTCGTCCTGTTGTGGTCTCACCATATGTCATTGCCAACAGTGCAGTCCAGTGAGTTTCCAGAGAAAGGCTCCTCTCGTCACCTGGATGGGGAGTCTGTTGCTGTCTGAGAGCCACATGGTTTGGGAAGGGCACTAGAGAGGCATCACCAATAAATGAGAATTCTTTCACTTAATTTCCCTCACCTTTGCCTGAATTCAGCCTTACCTGGTTTCTGGGGTTCAGCCCTTCTGGTGACAAAGCCTCCTTTCTGCTCTTGGAGTGAGGAGTGGGAGGTTGGGGGGAAGAGAAGGGAGACAGGAGGTAGATGCCTGGCTGCACTGAGCTCTGGGAAGCAATCAGAGGGGTTTGCGCTCACTTCCTATAGAATTGCTACTGGTTCTGTTTTCAATTCTGTTCTGCATCTGCACCTCCAGAGGTACCTAGTATGTCTGATACCTGAGCCTTTGGAGTTTGTTGGAACACATGAGCTGCTGCTTCTTGGCTAACATCATATGCACAAGCAAAATCATCTGCATGCTTAGACATGTTCTGCTTTCTCCTCTGTGCGCAAACACTGCTCACTCCGTCTGCTTTCCATCTTCCGAAATTTAGTTGACATTTCTTTCCTATTGTCATCTTTCTCAGTTTTCCTCTTTGTCCTTGAAAGTCTATGCCTGTTTTTAAAAAATTCCCATACCATTATTTTAGCAGAGATTCAAAAAGCAAGAGGGACTTAAAATTGGTATTTGCTCCGCAGTGCTATCCCCAGTCCATTCTTCACACTGCAGTCAAGTGTTTATTCAGCCCCAGTCTGTCTGTAAACTTCTCAAGTGGCCACAAACAGCTTCCCTTGGATTATTTTTTTTTAAGATTTTATTTATTCATATGACAGAGATCACAAGTAGGCAGAGAGGCAGGCAGAGAGAGAGAGGAGGAAGCAGGCTCCCCGCTGAACAGAGAGCCCGATGCGGGGCTTGATCCCAGGACCCTGGGATCATGACCTGAGCCAAAGGCAGAGACTTTAACCCACTGAGCCACCCAGGCGCCCCCTTCCCTTGGATTATTAAGAGCAGAAAAGCCTTTCCCTGGTTATATTGTGAGCCTCATTTTTGTCCTTCCCCCTCCTCTACCTTCACTCCCTATTCACCCCCAATTGACACTCTGACCATATTTTTAGCTTTTTATTCCTGGGCCATTCCCCAACCCCCACCCCCAGGCCCTTTGCACATGCTATTACTTTAGCATAGCCCACCTCTCACTACTACAACTGGCTAACCTCTGATCACCTCTGCAGCCTCACCTGAAAGATGACCTTCTCCTAGACAGCCTTCCTTTGTGCTAGTGTTGTCTCTAAGACGGGGTTCCCATCATCCTAATACCTGTTCTTCCTGATCGGAGCACCTACCACATCATGTGGTCCATGACTGCAACTTGGCTATTTGTTCGGTGTATACTAGGCACTCCAACTTTTGTTTAATGGTTACTGAATGGTCTTTTTCTCTAAACCTTCTTCACTCAGTGTTTTCACTGGGTATTTAAGGCCATTTTTTGCAGTCAAGCCTTGGTTATATTCTAGTAATAGCCCAGCAATTTACCCATCTGTTTCCAAACATAGAAATACTGGAAAGTATAGAAAACCCGAAGTAAGTGGGAGTGTTTGTATGCTCGCTTTGTACACTTGAAGGCTTCATTTCACGTGTAATATTAACAAGCCTATATCTTCTAATATCAGTTTAGAATAAGATCAGTTTCTGTGGCTTAACAGTTAGACAGCAATAGAATCAGAACTTGAAGTGAATCAATACTTAGTGCCGTAGCATTTAATGTGGTGGCAGAAATAAAAAACAACCGGGTTGTGCTAAAAGTTGGATTTGCTGGTAATTTTGATTTATTCAGGTTGTGGATGGGCAAATGAAAAAGGAAAAAAGCCGACTGGATTTTTTGATGCCCATCTGTTCATGCTTCAGAGACCTGGAAACTGATGTTTTAAATTTCCTGGTTTTACTTTCTTGGTTTATGCAGCTTTAAGATGGGAAAAAATGGAAAATCTAGTTAGAAAAAAATGAAAAGAATAGAAGACAAGGAAAAGTGAAAGGTAGGAGAAAAGTACCATAGGAAACAAATAATAGAAAGGGAGGAATATGTTTGTTTGATTTATAACATTAGGCCTTTTTGTAATTAACGTGCCTCTAGGCATGAGTACAGGTCTTTGATTAGTACACAAATGAAAATAAGGTAACATATTAAAATTGCCTGCCTTAAATGAATGGCTAAACTGTAACTGGAAATAGTTAACAAGAGGAAAACATATCTTTAAAAAAGCCTGAGTCTGGTTCAGAAGATATGTTTCATTATGAAATGGCAGTGGAGTCGAGTATCTCTTTAATAATCACGACAACATAATGATGATACTCTTCACCATTATCATCAATAATAAAAAACAATAGTATTTACTGACCTCTTACTGTGTGCCAAGCAACATGGAAAACATCATTCTGCAAGGCAGCCTTAATATTATCCCCATTTTATAGGTGAAATGACTGATATTTAAGAAAAAACACTTTCCCCAGGTCAGCTAATAAGTGGCAGAGCCCTGAATTTGAAACCAGACAGTGTACCTAGAGCCCTACTGACCCAGTGTGCCCTTTTGCCCTTGAATAAGGACTGTAAGATAATCAGTACATTTGATACAATGTTTGGATCCTTATTCTTTTAGAGAAGTCTACAACTGGTGGTATTCTCACTGATCAGATGAGAAAACCCAGGGTTAGAGAGATTAAGTGACTTTATATACAACCAGATCTTTAAGAATAATGTCTTTCCTAAAACTCCATTCTCTATCCTTTTTTCTTAATTCTTAATAAACAAGTACCATTTTGTGCTCCACAATAAAATTCACGGACGTTTCCTCCTCTTTGTCCTCTAAATTCATAAGTTTTGATAGCTCTCTCTTCTTTGACATTATTCTCTTATTCTCACTGCCTGTCAACATAAATATGGGGCCTCCTACTCCATCAGTTTCCTGATACTCTGTTCAGGAAGTTTCATGCATCACAGTGTTGACCCCCTCTCCCCTTTCCACAGCAGTATCCATTTGTATTGGTTATCTCAGACTGCCAAAAAACAAACAAACAAGCAGACAAACAAACCATGGAGTAGGGGGTTTAAACAACAGATATGTATTTTCTCACTGTTCTAGCAACTGGACACCTGAGAGCAGGGTGCTGGTATGGTTGGTTTGGGTAGGGCTCTCTTCCTGGCTTGTAGACAGCTGCCTGTTAGCCACATATCCTCACACGTGGTGGCAGAAAGAAGGAGGGGAAGGAGAGAGACAGAGAGAGATCTCTTCTGCTTCTTAGAAGGCCACAGTCCTATCAGATTTGGCCCATTATGATCTCATCTAAACCTTGTTACTTCCTAAAGATCCTATCTCCAGACATAGTCACATTTGGTGATAGGGTTTCAACCTATGAATTTTGAGGGAACACCATCCAGTCCATAGCACCAGTAAAATGATGTCATGCTCTCAGGGAGAGTCTCCAATTGGAAACACTGCCGTAGGGGAATTCTTACATTTACTTGGAAAGAAGAAAGTGATCCTTTCTTTACTATCAGTGCATTTCCCATCCTTCTTTCAACTTCCAATAGTGGCTTCTCAAAAAAAAGAGAGAGAGAGAGAGAGAGAGAGAAATCATGGAATAGAACACCTGATTAGAGGTCATTTTTAGAGTTTCCTTTGATGATGCATTGATGCCATAGAAGACCTGGGATTCCCAGAGTAGTGAGAACATTTACTTGCCAACAAGTTAAATCCTAGCAAAGGAGCTTACTGAATCTAGGTACATGTGAAACAGCTACTTTCGCCTGCTTGAAAGAGATTACTTCAGATCCACAGTTTTCATTTTTTATATATTGTCATTAACTAAGGTGAAAGGATAGAAGGTTTTGCAGTTTTAGTTCTGAGTTAACTAATGAAACAAATGATGAGCGAGTTATTAAGGTTGAATTGAAAAATTAGATCATTTTAGTAATCGAATCAGTAAACAGTTTAGTTTAAAGGTGGTGTGGATAATTTACAACTTCAGGGGCTAAGGGACCAAAATAAGTTGGCATAAAATGTTACTACATGTGCATTAAAGGCTTTGTCAATACAGATGCAATCTAGGAGGAGCTTCAATGTTTGTTGAATGAGTATTTGCGGATTGATTACAGTTTCTCATTCACTGACTGACTAGGAAATTTGCTGTTATCCAAGATGGTCTTAGAGCTAACTCCTTAAGTACAGGAGTTAAGTACAGGCCTGGGAAGTTTATTAAGATTTACTCAGCTCCTCCACAGGGTACAATTCTCTTTTAATCCTCTCAAGAAATCTGCAAAAGCAGACACTATCCCATTTTATAAATTAGAAAACTGAGATTCAGAGAAATTAAGTTATTTGAATAAATGCACAAACACAGGAAGTGCCCATATACTGATACAGCCTGGATTATCTTCTATTCAGCATGCCCATTGCTTGAGTGGAGTTCCTTAAGGTGCTTCACAGAGATTGCTCTCCACCTGTCCTCCCCAAATCATCTTTTGCATAGGCCTACTGTCGTATTTGAAATGATCCCATTTGTGATAAGTTCCCTTGAGTGAAGGTACTATACCCCCTTTGGAAGGGTGCAACACATTGAGCATGGAAAGTGAAACACTGGAAATTTAAGATTCATTTCCAATAAGACCAACAATGGAGAACAGGGTATGATTCAGGGCTGGATCCAAAGTGGGGCTTAGTTCAAACATACAAGCTATAAGGAGACACATGGTAGGGGTGGAGGACCACAGGGCGACCCGGGCAATGAGAAAGTAGTATAAACATCTTAGGGAGTTAACCACCAGTGGGTGGTTAAAGCTTGAAATGGAGGTAGGAAGATAAAGATTCCCTGTTTGCAGTTTAGCCTACAGCTCTGCCTAACTGTGTTGAATTTCTGTAGTAAACCTTGTGTAAACTAGAGGGTTTTATTGTTCTGAGAGAACTCTTTTTTTGGGAGGAGTGGAGCTCGTGAGAAGTAAGCATGCATATGCTCACAAGACTGGCTCTGGATTTGATAAACATTTGTTCTGTCAACATGCAAGGTACCTTTTCATCTCATACATTTGTACGGACCTTAAATAGAAAATTGCACAATACAAACTGCTCATGCTAGTAGGCACTTAAATTAGCAATGTATACAATCCAAAACTCTCTGAAATCAAGAGAGCATGGGAGCTTAAGGCATAATTGTTTAAGTTAAATAATACTAGCCACATAAACCAAATTGTCAGAAGAGGTCATATAAACAAATGGTCTAAGTAAGGTATGTGGAAAGTGTTAGATTTTCAGGAAAGTGGTGGTGGGAAAGAAAAAGAAAAAGGAACAGAATCATGAGCACAGAACCATCTTTTCCCAGGATAGCCATATATCCCAACCATCGAAGGGATGGCCTTTGCAAAATGGTGGCCCTCAACCAGGGGAGGAAGCTGCAGCTTGTCTTTTAGGTGGCCTTTAGGAAAAGGTGCTTTCATCCCTCAGGGTGTCCTCTCTGGGGCCAGGCAGGACTAATGAGGCCAGTCTGATACCATAAATTTGCTTTCAGTCTCAGCGCGCATTTCTCAGGCTAATTAGTAGGGTTTGCTTGTTCGTTTTGACTGTAGCTCGTGTCTCTGGATTCTGTTTTTCTATCTTGTCACAAAACAGATTCTTCGTAGTTGCTTTGAGACGCCCTTGACCCTTGCTTGCCCTCTCGCTGTCAGTATTACACGTCGGCTTTGCAAGTTTGTACCATGAGAGATGAAATTTGGTTCAGGCACCAAAGAGTGATCATCTAAACAATGTGACCTAAGCAGCCACGGTGCTGTTGGATGGTTGTCCCTAAAAGCATTTGTGCTATGTGTGTGTGGATTATGATTGACTCATCTGTGATTTGAATTTGTTCATATTTGGTTCCTCCAGGAGTGTCTTGCTGAAACAGCCTCCATAGACATGTGCCATCTATTTTATGAG
Organism: Taxidea taxus jeffersonii; assembly: GCA_003697995.1. Classification (NCBI taxonomy): domain Eukaryota; kingdom Metazoa; phylum Chordata; class Mammalia; order Carnivora; family Mustelidae; genus Taxidea; species Taxidea taxus. Next base: position 16,271 of record ML099285.1, read on the forward strand.
TATTATCCCTTAGCCATCTCCAGGAAGGAAGAGCAGCCATCCTACAACCGACCAACCAAGCCTAAGTCTGTCTTTCTGTTTAATGTTGTGGTCTCCCAACATCTAGTTTTAATTATGATGGATTTCCTTGCCTGTGATTCCTTTATTTAGTGAAGATAGTGTGACAAGAGATATGGGGGGGATGTACACATGAGAATGCTAGATTTAGATTTTTACTTGTATACTTTATAGTTTTATATAAATCTGCTTACCATATAAGTGATATATTGGACACATGTGGGCTAGCATGATTTTTTAATTATCTTTGATATTTGCTTATGTGGCTAAATTCTAAAAATGTTAATTTTGTAATTAATTTCCAGCACATTGTTTGGAAACAGTGAATAGTTTTTGTTATAAATCACCCAAGAACTTAGATCACTACATTGCCTGGATGCATCTTCCCATTTGGTTTTGGAAAAGTTATTTATCTTTGATTCCTATTTCTTTTCTTCTCAATTCTCAATATGGTTTATACCCAAGAATCCACAGAAATGGCTGTGATAAAATCAAGTGATTTTTTTTTTCTGCTATCATCCGTATTAGCCTGGAACCATATCTTCTATCACTTTTTTTTCACAGATTCCCCTCATTTCTTTCAGACTTCCCTTTGTCTACTGATATGTGGCCTCGGTGTATGGCCTTTGGTTTCAGTTTCATCATTTTCTCATGTGAATGCATTTCTCCACTCCTTCTGCCATGCTTTCCATATAAAATGTGCTGCCACCTAGCTGGCTTTCCAGAGTCTGGCTGTGCACCTCCTAGGGACTCCAGTAGTGTTTCCCAGAATATCCTTGTGGGATATTTATTCTTAAGGTGCATCGTTGGGGGCAGGGGAGTCCTTTTTTCATTAAATGATAAGTTTGAGAAATGATAAATGTAATACTTCTTTTACATAATAGGTGCTCAGTAAATATTTTTTGATTAAACAAAAGAATGAAAGAGTGGACATATTTATAATATACACTAGCATGTACTTTGGGAAGTTCTTTAGCAAAGAAATGTTTTACTCTGTTTAACCCAGCATTTACCAAACATGTTTTCTCACAAACCCTTCTCTAGTGTTGCACAAAACATACCTTGTTAAAACTTCAGCCTAAGCCATACAACACTGTGGCCATACCACTCTTCCTCCCTCAGACCCAATCTATGTTGAGAGGGGCTGAGCTTCATCAGCTCTCTCTTCTTGCCAGCCCCACACACAAGGCACATTCCTTATTACAGTTGCTAACATGCTCCTCCCTCTGCCTTGGCTCAAGTCTAGAATCACCTTTGACTGGTTATGCTGTCTTTCTCTTTAATCATCTGCTAATTTGCATCATTCCTCACGTGCTGTCTTCCAAATCTGTTTTGAGAAGCAAGACCATGGATAATCTCTGTCTCATGGACTCCTATCTGTGGGTATTTATGAGATTCTATAGGTTGAACTCACTATATTAAGTACTTTCTTTTGAAATCTCTCAAAAAAAAATGTTTGTAAGCAGCGTATTCCACCATGACATACATTTCAGCCATGGTATTCTCTTCAACAACACATGAACCAATATTAATGTCCTAAGTTTCCTTGACTTGCTTTATTTTATCGCCTTCCTTTTGACTACCGCTCTTAGTCAACTAAACATTCTCTAGCCTCTCGACTTTAGCAGAAAGAAGCTAAGTAAGGTACCTAGAACATTTCCTGCATTTGCTATCCATCTTAACATCATTTAAAGCTACTCTGAAATCTGGTCTTTCCAGATTGATGTGAATGAGGCCATTCCTCTATATCCAGCTCTAGGTGTATGTTTGGATGTGAGGATGGCAAGAAGGAAGCAAATGTAAGTCTAGAAAGTACATACACCCACCCGTATCTTTAAACATTACCCAACATAGTACTGGGGTTTTGCGGCAGTGCCTCTGAAACCGTGTTGGAGGACAGGTGTGGTGAGGAAGGAAAGGCATTTGTGAGGAGAAAAGGCTCTACTTCTGTTTCAGAGATTGGCTGTGGGTTGAAGGGAAAGATGGGGGAGGGCCCCCATGGCGAATAACAGATTGCAAATGATTACAGTAATCAGAATATTTCTAAAAGGAAAAACAGGTTCTGACAGAACTGAGAGACTCAGAAAGAGGGAAAGACATTCTGTGAGTCAGGTGGGCAGTAGCATTTCTTTAAGAAAACTTGGGGGGTTATTAAAAGGCAAATCTGGCTTAAGCTCTACAAGGCAGCTCACTGGTTTTCTTCTGACTCTTTTCTCTCTTTCACTCCTTATCACAGGACCTTTTCTGTTCTCATTAACACCTCCACCAGAGTTGGAGCTCGGGAAGAGAAAGGAGGTGTTCAGACATGTGCCTATTTGCATACTCACTCTCTTGAGTTAATCCCGGGACAGCACATTCTGTCCAGTTCCATAGAAAAGCCAGTTTCACCCCATCAGTAAGGCATTATTTTCTTTTTCAGCCTAGAACAGCTTATTGCCAAGCTTCTCTTAACTGTACATTACAAATAGCGTCTGATTAAGAATGTTCTGGATGGGTTAATTAGTGTGGTGACTATTATTAAGCAAACTGCTTGTTAGTATTATGCCTATTTGATCTTGGTATTGATGTGAAGTAATTGACCATAGAGCTACATTTAGAAAAGCTGGAATAAAGTTTTTTGATTTCTATTATGGCAATAAATTGTTTATATTAAACATGTCTATGAAAATATGAGTTTCATGGCACAGAGAATCAGAATAGACTCTGTGTGGAATGGTAGATGAGGATTGTTTTGTTTTGTTGTTTTGTTTTGTTTTTTAGAAATATTAATATACTTGTCCAGCTTGCTTCACAACCAGCACTGCTAGAACAAAGTGGTAAAAAATTATTTCAGCTCACTCCTGCAGAGTATGTGAAGAGTAAAGGGATTTTAACTTGACCTCACCTAAAGGACATATTTCCTTTTTGATTTAGCTAACTGCCTGAATACTTATCTAGGTAACAATCACTATATATAAACAGACTATTAAAGAAAAATATGGGAAGATATTCTAAGCAAGGAAAGCATAGCGTGTAACCACCTTCTTTCAAACACCGGATTATTATCTATATTATTTATTGGTATTTTGTCCAGTCCTATTATTAAGTTTCCCTCACTATAGCATTTCCATAGAGAATTTATTC
>ML099285.1:19850-24850 GCA_003697995.1 Taxidea taxus jeffersonii
GTGAGCTAATAAATTATGCCATCAGGGAGTTTTTCTTGAAATTCAGCTTAAATTTTCCCATTCTTAATTTCATCTCATTACTTCTAGTTATACCTCCTTGTACCCAGCTAAATAATTATTCTCTTTCCTTGGAGACTCCTATTATGGACCCCTCTACTTGTCACTTAACCAGGCTATTCATATTTAGCTCCTTTAATCTGTCCTCATAAATCAATTCTTCCATTGCCTTAATCATTATTATTGCTCTTCTAAGAACTCTCTAATTTTCAAAGATATACAGTTACAGGTGCCCCGGATGAAATCAGCATTTGCACGGCGCTCTCCCCACGACTTGGTGTCTTTCTTCTCTGTACGACACACTGCATTACAAAGTGGCATCGGTTTGCTGGTCGACCCAGCACAGGCTTCTCTGCTCAAACTCCAGATAATCTCAACAGTGTTTTCCATATGTCCTACTAGCATTCTTTTTTTTTTTTTTAATTTCATAACATTAGTAAGCTGAGTTGTTGCTTACTGTCCATATTTATGTTCTGCCTCTTTCCATCTCCCCACTGACCACCACCGATCAAGTCAGCCATCCACAGCCTGTTGTTAATAGGGGATCTTCTTCATCCTCGCCAACATTTAGAAGCAGGCCTAGCACCTTGCTCACAGCAAAATGCACTGTCAGTTACTGGTTCCTTTAGCCAGTCTCCCATCCCTTTTAATTTGCAATTTTGCTCACACGCTGGCCAAAATAAATGGATTTTAACAGTAAAATGGGTCATGATATTGTTCTCTAACATAAAGTTATGTTGTTGCAGTGCCCACTGATTTTTTTTTTAATTGTGAATCTTCCCTGCACTAAATTTGTAATTCTGCTAAAATCCTTTTTAAGCTCGCCTAGCATCCTTTCTCTAACATAAGCAAATAAGTTTCTTCACTTGCTTTATTGTCATTTGCCAATATGTACAGATGTTGCTTCTCTTACTATTTGTTTCACTTGTTAAAAAGTTAAGATATTGTTGGGATGCCTGGCTGGATCAGTCAGTAGAACGTGTGACTCTTGATCTTGGTGTTGTGGTTTGAGCCTCACACTGGGTGTACAAATTACTTAAAAATAAAATCTTAAGGGGTGCCTGGGTGGCTCATTCGTTAAGCGTCTGCCGTCAGCTCAGGTCATGATCCCAGGGTCCTGGGATTGATTCCCGCATCGGGCTCCCTGCTTGGCAGGAAGGCTGCTTCTCCCTCTCCCACTCCCCCTGCTTGTATTCCCTCTCTCGTTGTGTCTCTCTCTGTCAAATAAATAAATAAAATCTTTAAAAAAAAATAAATAAAATCTTTTGAAAAAATAAATAAAATAGTTTTTTAAAAGTTAAGGTATTTTCATGGTCTTTTAATTTTTTTCCTTTTGTGAATCAGTGGGAACTTTTTCATTGATTTTTTAGTTCCTTAGATTCTCCTCACTGTTTGAATTTGTTTCAGGAAGAAGGTTGGTTAGTTCCCATAATAATTTTAGACCTGTGAGATATGAGACTATAATCTGTATATGCTCACCTTTCTTTATTTTTAAATCAAGAATTAATGTATTATCATATAAGGGCATACCAAAGGTGTTAGCACCATTTTTGTGTTTTATCTATCTCTATACAATCATGTATTTATTACTTGGGATGGTTCTTATATAGAAGGTTATTTCTCTCAAAGGGCTTTATGAGACAAGCACAGAGGCCCCACAAACTTTGGACTCCGTAACGTACACAGCACACTCCAGCCAAAGACTTCGTTTCCAGCTTACAGCAGAACCAGCCCTATCCCTTAGTGTTGCCCTTAGTTCTTGCCTTCAGACCCAGCAAATTTCCTTGGCCCCTCTCCCCTGTTATGGTCCCTCAGCACACTTCTTTTACTTACCTTCACCTCTACTCACCTTGTGTGAAATAAATGGCCTCGTCTAATGCTTTGGTGACACACTGTAGATTCACACCTGCCACCTGAAACTGTTTTTCCCAACTCTACTTTTCTCTCCTTCTTCCTTTAGCTTTGTAAGAAAGCTTGCTCTGTTCTCTTCTATAAGGGCCTACTTGCTTTCCCCCATGCCAAGATTCCTACATGCTATGCTATCCTCCTACTTCCGTCTCGTGTCTCGTAAGAGTTTTCTGTTTCTTCAGAAGCCAGCTCCCTTCCCTAGCAAGTGTCCCCAAGTAAACACCCAAGTGAAAACCCCTCTGTACATGTGCCCCAATAAGGAAAACAGACCTCGTTTCCCGTTCTCCACTCAATCTCACTTTCTCTGCCTTTCCCTCTTTGATGTGCATGCTGTAACCCTCAGGCTGATTTTGGCCTGCACTCTCCACAGGAACTACCCTTTGAGGAGTAAGTAATCCAAGAGCTCCTTACCTTAACTGGTGTTCTGGTACCTGTGCAATGCTTTATACCCCATTTTTTATGCATTTTTAAATCTTCATTCCTTTCCTAGACATTCTTTTGAGGCTCTTAACTCACTTCGATGGGGTAATATTACTCTCTCAGATCCTTTTCTTACTCTTCCAGATGTTCCTTATTGCTCTTCTTCCATTACTCTTCTTCCTCACCTTTGTCTTAAATGCCCATTTCTTCACTTACTCAACAACCCAGGGAAGGGGTGAAGTCTCAGGATTGGCTTCAGGGACTCTAAGAAAACACTTGTTGTCTGGTCTCTGTCTACTTCTCTAACCCTCACATTCTGGGACCTGGCCCCAGCCCCTCTGGATTGCTTGGTATTCCTTGAAGAGTTTATGTTTTTTCCCAGCCCTTTCCTTGGATCACAATATTCCCTCAGTCTAGAACTTTCCTGATCCCCAAGTCAGAGTTAATCCCTGGTTCTGTTTTTTTTTTTTTTAAAGGTTTTATTTATTCATTTGTCAGAGAGAGAGGGAGAGAGAGCGAATGAGCACAGGCAGACAGAGAGGCAGGCAGAGGCAGAGGGAGAAGCAGGCTCCCCGCCCGCCGAGCAAGGAGCCCGATGTGGGACTCGATCCCAGGACACTGGGTTCATGACCTGAGCCGAAGGCAGCCGCTTAACCAACCGAGCCACCCAGGCGTCCCACCCTGGTTCTGTTTTAAAAGTTGGAATGTGGGGTCCCTGGGTGGCTCAGTGGGTTAAAGCCTCTGCCTTCAGCTCAGGTTGTGATCTCAGGGACCTGGGATCGAGCCCCACATCAGGCTCTCTGCTCAGCGGGGAGCCTGCTTCCTCCTCTCTCTCTGCCTGCCTCTCTGCCTACTTGTGATCTCTGTCTGTCAGATAAATAAATTAAAAAAAAATAATAAAAGTTGGAATGTTCGTTCTTTTTGTGTTTCACCACAGGTTAGTTGGTTGTTTGCGTCCGTTCTAAGTGCTACTGGTTTGCTCCACCAGTAGATGGTGAGCTTCTTGATTTCATTTTATTTAGATGCTTCTAGCAATAAGTGACAGATACCAAACTCTTCATGGCAAAGCATTATGGGAAGACCGGCAGAAATGGCACTGAAAAAATATCTTTCAAGAAATATTCTCAAGGTCGATTTAATAAAAATGTGTGTCTGGGTGCCCAGGCATACAGAACAGTCATGTGAGCAGAAATGCCAGGGTTAATCAGGGAAGTTTCAAGCATTTTTGTTGGGTACTAATTAAGTGTGGCTTGGAACTATGCATCAGGCCATGCAGTGACTGGAAAATATAAAATGGAACTCTGGCAAATGAGTGAAGGGAAAGTGATAAATCATCTCTCTATTCTTATTTTTCATGGTGTGCAAAGTGTAGGTTTTATAGCCACAGAAACACTTTGGAAGCCCCTCAAAGATAGTGTGGTTGATTGCAAAGTTTTGAACTTTGTCTGAATGGCTACTACTTTTTGTACTCTTTCTAGAATGTTTGTTTTATGTTTAGTTTACTTTTATTGGTTTTCTACATCATTATTGTGTCCTTACAGAAAGGTAAATGACAAGTTTTAAATAGTCTTTTCACTAAAAGTGTACTGCATTTCCTTTTTGTAACAGATTCATGCCCAAGCACAAATCAGCCCATTTACAGAAGATTCTCAGCCTTAAAGGAAATGGTGGCACTGTTCCATCTGTGGCCCTTCCTTTCCAACAGGAGCAGAAATGTTCTGAGATTTTATTGAAGAATTCTAATTCAGAGTCCGGACCTGGCAATGCGGCGCCACAAGAAAACCTGGGTAGCTCATTAACACAGGAGTCAGACTGGAGAACGTGCAACCTGTCAGATAATTCAAGTTCTCATCGTCAGGAAAAAACGCAAAATATGTCTTTTGATCCCCGTGACATTTTGGGAGGAACTGATGATCCGCAAAGACCACTGCACATTGTGTGGCCTCACAGGTGGTAAGTTTGAGACACACCAATGTAGTAAGAGTTGGAGACTGGTAATAGAAAATATGTTCCGATGATTGACTCAGTAATTTCTTGTCCCTGTTGCTTTAGAAAAAGATCATTTTAGTGTGGCAGTACTACTAACGTGCTGCCGAGGTGGTATTATCTTTATATCTTTACATGGATAGCTGTGTGCTTAGATTAAATTGGATTTACGGATACTTATTTGCCGTGATTTGCTGATCTCACAACAGCAGCTAGACACTTCTAGAAAATCAAATCTCGTTCGAGAAGTTTCAGAGTACTGGAACAGGATTCCATATCTACACCTATATACTGTTATCCTCTATTTCATATATACGCACTGTTAAAGCGTTATTACCATTAAAACAAAAATTTCCGTTTCCGTTATTTCCTAATTTGACCAGATTCAACGGGGTGCCTTCCTGTCACTTGTCATAAAACCTATCATGCTGGTAACTGTTCCCCTGCTCCCCAGTGCCTCTGCTTTGTGCTAAGCAGAACACTTTCTAGCAGAATCTCCTCTAAACAGAGGAAAATCAACTGCAGCATGTAATCGCACCAAATATAAACTCATAAACTTAACCCGGGCTCCTATAAATTAGGATTTAAAGAGGTAAAATGTCCTGATAATCTTCTGGTATTAGGCAGGA
>ML099285.1:27350-32946 GCA_003697995.1 Taxidea taxus jeffersonii
GAGGGCAGCAGGATTCTTGGAGCCTGTCATTACCTTGCCCAACAAAACAAAAATAAAGCCTTCCTTATCATAAAAAAAAATATGCCCATGAAATCATGCAGTTGCAGTAGCCAACTCTAAAAATGAAGTGATGCTGACCTCATTGTGTTAGTTTCGTGCCGGGATCATGAATGGTCTAAAATATAGTGTTAGCCTCTAACATAGCTCGTACTAAGTCAACCAAATGTAGAGCCTACTTGCTAGGATATGTATCAAAATCAAAAGTGACATTTTCTAGAAGATACATTCTGGCTTTAAATCTGTGTTAAAATGTCTGTGCATGAGAACAGGCCCTTAAATGCAATGCTTGCCCCCTCTCTTCATTCTTTCTGATTCTGAGCTTGTCAAGGATTATAGTGTGCAACCTCTGCTGACAGTAGATAAATAACTGACAGTATTTTAGCAGAGTTGCTGGGTTCTCTGCAGAGTAATTTGTTTTCTCCTTTCTACCAGTCTTTAGCGTTTTGTTATAAACATCTATAGCAAGGCATGGTTAATAGCAATGACTTATAGAGAAAGACTTGTAAAAAAATACACTGCAATTGGCTATGCCTTTTCTTAAAACCATTTTCTTTATAAATATTACAACATTGCACCAGGTTCCAACCTCTATGTAACTATTCTCTTTATTACTGCTGGAGGGACAGAGAAAAGAAGTTTACAGGCTGCGGTTCTCAAACTCTTTGATCTAAAGACCCCTTCACACTCTTAAAAATTATTGGGACACCACAGAGCTCTTTTTTTTGTTTGTTTGTTGCTGTTGTTTTTAAGACTTTATTTATTTATTTGACAGAGATCACAAGTAGGCAGAGAGGCAGGCAGGGAGAGAAGGGGAAGCAGGCTCCCCACTGAGCAGAGAGCCTGATGTGGGGCTCGATTCCAGGACCCTAGGATCATGACCTGAGCCGAAGGCAGAGGCTTTAACCCACTTAGCCACCCAGGTGCCCCTGTTTGTTGTTTTATTAGAGTTACGCCTATCAATGTTTAGCGTATTAGAAATTAAAACTAAGGAAAACCTTTTAAAATCTACATCAAATCATGGAAAAGTAACAATCAAGGACCACAGACGTGTTAATATTAATGTATTTTATGAAAATAACTATATTTTAGAAAGCAAAAAAATTAGTGAGAAGAGTGACATTATTTTACATTTTTGTAAATCTATAATGTCTGTCTAAGTAGAAGAGAGTTGGATTTTTATATCTGCTTAAGTATTCAATCTGTTGCAATATGTTGTTTTGGTGGAGGTTTCTGAAGAAAATTCTGCCTCACAGAGAGAGTTGGAAAAGGAAAGAGTGTTTTAATGACCTGCTCAGATTCTTGTAGGTACTCTTTACTGCTACACCAGAGCTTGGCAAGTAGGAGTTTCTCAAGGGTTAGGCATGGCTCTTCATATTCTCATACTTGCTGTTTAAATGGATTTGGTAACATCATGCATTGGTCACTTGGAAAATACAGGTTTTATGAATTGTGCAGCTCTTCCAAGTATTTGACAAAAAAAATCAAGAATCACACTATTAATATCACCACTGATAATCAGAGGAATTTTTGATTACCGGGAAGTCATCAAGATCACGATGTAGGTACACTTCTTTCCAGAATCCCAAAGTTCAGTTAAAATCTTGAATTTACCATTGCAACAAATATTATCAGTTGTTTTCTTGAAGGGACATGTTCCCATGGTTCACATTTGAGAAAATGTCTGCCAAATACCTGAGTCTGATGAACCATGGTTTGTCTATCGGTTGTTCTTAGAAGCAAAATTAGTGTTTTGTGGAAAAAAGCACCTCATTAGCTCATGACTCAAACACTCATATAAATACCTTTTCTCAAGACAGCCATTGCACCCTGGTACACAAAGATGTGGTGTGCGTGTTCCCAGTTTATCACAAAGAATATTAAAAGAAGTCTCTTCAAGGGATGAAATTTAATAAAATTAGTAATTTTAATGCTTCTTCAAGGGCATTTGTAAGTGAAACTTACTTTTTTTTTTTTCTTTTACTGCAAGTGCAGAGGGTTAAGAATACCATGACCGTTATTCAGTTTGGTGCCACTGCCTTGAATCACGCTGAGGTATCAGCGCTCCTCTCCATTGGCGCATTTTCACTATTAGGGCATATGTGAAGAAGGCAAATTATATCTTAGTATTACTGTAAAAATAGGTTGACTTTACAGACCCCATGAAAGGTCTATTCAACCCCCAGGAACCACAACCTACACCTTGAGAGCCACTGTCAAGCAGAACTGATAGGGACATATGTAAGTCTACGTCTGCCATCAGTCAATGGAATTGCCTAATTTTTAGTTTTCATAGACTGATTTTTCTTGCCTCAAATGTTAACATATTAACATTTAGGTTTAGATAGCATATTGATATTGAGGTTTCATAGGTGATGGCAAACAAGTGTTCATCATATAGAAGAGCACTTTCTCAGACCAAAGAGCATTTGTATCACAATGGGCTCAGTAGTTGAGGAGATCTGTGACACAAGAAATTCTGTTCTGATCCTCAAGTCCCTCTGAGCGGCACATAAGTGGGTGTGTTCTAAGAAAGATAAGGTGGCAGTGGCTGTGACGCCTGCTGAGGAGTTTGAAATTGTTAGGAGTAGCTATGGTGATTAGTTTCACCATGACCCCATTACATGGACTATGGGGAAATTGTCAGAGCTTTTCGCTTGAAGTGAAGTGACTTGTTATGAGCTATATGTTATTTGCAATATTTTCCATAAAGTAATGATAAAACAATTTATGCAATGTTGATTGTGGTTAAGGGTATAAATTTGGAAAGGAAAAGGCCCAGTCATTGAGAAATAAAAACAGATTTGAAGCATACTTAGGTAAATCATGTACTGTAATATTGAAAGAATTTGACATACTATATTTTTAGAAACTTTGGTGACTTCTAACTGAAAACAAATGATTGATATAAAATGGAAAATTATACTTTACTATGTGAGAGTAAAATAAATTACTTTTCTTTTTCCATCCTTTGACACTCTGAGGTCTAAAAACACAGCTTTGAGAACAAAATTGATGACTGCCTTCTGAAAAGATATATGTTAAGTGATTGGATATTGTGCTTTTCAGAGCAAGGTAACTTACCTCAGTTTTCTTGTTGTCCAAGTAACTTGGGGAAAGTTTAGGGTATAGATTGTCTTAAATCTTTCAGGTCTCACTGGTCATTATCTAGGAATAGGATACTTTTGGAGGACAGTCTACAGATGCCACAGCAGTGTGAGAACTGAGAAGCAAAGTGTTAGATTTTGGACACCAATGTTCTTTTTCTCTTTCAGTGTTATGTATAAATCTGTTTTTCTTAGGGAGAAATGATCCTCATGGAATTATAGTTCTGGAAAAGATGATTGTGTGGTCTGGCCATCTGCCTTTCAGCACATTCCACCAGAGTGAGACCTATGAGAATCGATCTTACTTGTCCTGATCTCTAGAAAAGATGATGCCATACATGCTTTCCAGTGGCACTGTTCATTTTCATAGTTAAATATCTTCGATGTAAGGCATTGATTATAGACATTCTCAATTCAGTGCTAAGCTCTTTCCAATTATATTTTTTTGCCTATCATTGTTTTTGTTTGAAGGTTTGATAGTGTTGATTGGTTGGCTCGTTGGTTTTCGTCCTTAAAAATTTTCAAGTGAACTCTGTCATTGAAAAAACAAAAACTCTCTAGAGAACTTTATTAGCATCTTTGAAAAGGTGTAATCAAATACCTGGCTTAGGTTACTGTGTGGTATATCGCTTGTTTTATTTTGTCTTCTAATGTAGAACTATCAGGTGAATCTCTGGGAATCTGATACAAGATTTTTAACTAGCAAGAAAAGAAATACTGGGAAATTTAATTCATGCCCCCCCCAAAAGTAACCTTAGCAAAATTCCATTTATATTTTCCAGATTTCCATTGTTAGATGCCTTGCTATTTTCCCAAACTATTAAATATATGAAAAAGATAACAGATTCAGCTTTTGGTTTGTTTTTAACTCTATGACATACCATGTCAGCATGAGGAACGTTCACCTACAAGTCTTTACTGTCTTGTTTTTATTATCTCCAGAATATCATAAACTATCATAAAACACTCATTACACTTTTCTTCCTAACAGGGTTAAAAAATTCTCTAAACTTGACTCACTGCTTAAACACTAATTTCTGCAAAATATGCCCTTTGATTATGGTATGCTTATGACAGTCATTGTCAATCACTCAAGACCGATGTCTGCATTTGCTTTATTCTATCAAAAATCTTTTGATAAAATCCTTGTACTAGACTGATTTACTTAACCCCATAGGTCAGGAGTGAGTGAGCTGGGAAATAGAGAGCTAGGTGATATAGATAGACAAATGAGAGAGGAATAATGGATGGATAGGTAGGTAGATAGATTACTTGTTTCTTTGTTATGTGTATTTATGTTATACGTGTGATATGCCGGGTGGGGGGCCATTAAATATATTTCTCTTTCCAAGTCACTAAACCTTTATTCATATAATCCCTGTTGACCTGATCTCTATTTAGCATACTCTTTTCTCTTTTTTTCAGGACTTAATATCCCTTCTATTGCTCTTAATGTATGGTGTTGTCTGTCTTTTCATGATGGTAGTTACCATTATACTTTTTTAGAGATGCCCTGAAATCCTCTTCCACAGTTGTGTGCCCTGATTTAAATTCCAGTGATGTGTAAATTCCCCTGACTGTGGATTTTCATGTACCAAGGGCACTGTGCATTCCACTGTACCACATAAGCATGCAACAAAACTTCACTTTCCACACTGCCCCCTAGCCCTGCTCATTCCATGTTTTAAGTGGTGTCATTTGCTTTAGATCCTAAGGTTCTCCAGGATAGAGACAGAAACTTTTTTGGAGGTGAGAGGAGATAGGTTTTTGTTTTTGTTTTTGTTTGTTTGTTTGTTTTTTCAATAGCATCTAGCTGAAATATGTGCAGGGTATGTAGGATATTTAGTTGATGTTATTTAATGTTGATGATGACGAATCCTAGGCTGACTCTTTGGTGATTGACTCTTACTCCATTCATTAAGTCCAGTGGGTGACAAGTTTCTCATCCTAAGAAGAAAGGAAAATATAAAAGGCTTCAATTAACCAAATGGCAGGTGGAGATGGTCATGAGATCAGCATCACTTTTACAAAACGTATGTTTTGTTTGTCCTGGGTTTGGGGTTTTGTGTGTGTGTGTGAAATGCCTTTATAGGAGTTGTAAATAGAAATCCCTCAGGACTTTGTTAAAATGGAATCATTTATTTTAATAGAAAGGTAATAGAAAAAGTGTAATTATGTTGTTTGGGAAGAAAGGCTCAAACTGGCTAAAACCAAAATAATTTCTTAGTTATCACCGAAAAGTAAATCCACAAGGGAAGATCCTTGCAGGTTATTTTTTCACCTACCCCCATGCCATAATCCAGATGTGTAAACCATTTTAAAACAATTCATTGAAATTACTTTCTCAACTCCTGTTTACAGTCCCAAGTGAATGAGATTGCATGGCTTTTCTAGGTTATCCAGACTAAGGTTCGGTGTCCAGATTTTTCTTT
>RCUC01118887.1:0-10300 GCA_003697995.1 Taxidea taxus jeffersonii
TTTTTTTTTTTTTATGACTTTATTTATAATAGAGAGAGAGAATGTGAGTTAGTGGGAGGCAGGGTAGAGGAGAGAATCTTCCTGTAGATTCCCTGTTGAGCACAGAGTCCAATGCAGGACTCGATTCCTGACCCATGAGATTATGAGCTGAGCTGAAACCAAGAACTGGACACCTAAACTGAGCCAACTATGTAATGAGGCCCCCCATGCATCTAGGTTTTTAAAAATTGCTATTTTGGTTTTCCATTATTTTCCTAACAGGTCCTGCATATTCCCCTTAGGATATGAATATTCTGTTGTTTTTTTTTTTTTTTTAAAGATTTTCAGGCACTAATTCTATTCCCTTATTTTAGCTTCCTATTTTTATGTCTGCATAATTCTTGTCATGCTGCCCAGATTGTAACTTTTGGGAGCAAACAATAAAGATAGAATGTCTTGAATTTGTACTGGGTGAACTGGAGTTGAAATCTCTTCTCTTCCCTCCCTGTAGCCCCAATGTGTGTTTATGTGTTTGTGCGTGCATCTATGCACACATGTGCATGTGTATTTTCATATAAGTACAGTGTCATTCCTCATGCCTTAATGTATTATGAAATATCTCACTTACCTTTCTTCTTTTTCTGGCTATCCTTCATTTTCCTTATTGGCTCTACATGATTCCAAAAAGATGAGAAACTTAATATGAGCATTTGTGTTACTTATTATCAGTCTGAAAAACAATTGCCAGTAAACTCAACTGGTTTGTATCATCAAACCTACATAGATTCACACATACACATACACACACAATCAAATTTTAGTGTAACCAAATTGCCAGATATGTCTTTGGCATGGCTGCCTTGTCAGTGACCAGCTGAGACTTCTGACACAGGACTCAGTGTGTGTATGCTCCCCAGCTGTACTGACCAGCTGGCAGATGGCACCATGCTGGCACAGGGGTACTGTTAGCCCCACCAACATGCCATTCCACCCAGAAATAGAACGAGAGGGTTGATTTCTTCCTCTGCACTGTCAGCAAAAATGTCCTTTCAAAATCACTTAGGATTATTTTCTAAGTATGACAGAGATCCATTTATTAGCTAAACTTACTTAATAGCTTTACAGCCTTATTTAAGGTTGGGAGTACCCAGTGATTTTTAATTGAAAATGTTGGTTGTGAACTGCTATGAGATTTAATAATGTTAGTTCTGTCTTGAAATTCCACTACCCAGGATTGAGCCAAAGTGCTTTTGTGAGTCGCTTGGATTCATCTCCTGGCCAGCTGCACATTTGATTTTGAATTACTGTGCTGCCTTGCATCCAAGGAAATGCCCACTGTCCTTCTCTCCTCTACACATGACATCCTTTCTAGTTTCTGTTTTAAAGTGAGGGATGACAAACTGGGCTAGGAATCAAGAGATAATCAAAAGATAAATACAATCAAGCAATAAATATTTGGATTCCATTTCTATCACAAGGGGTTGCTTGACATCTGATTTTAAGTAGGTTGGTATTTGATGGTAATTCACTGAAAAATTGCTGTACCATTCATCACTAAGCCACCCAAAGATATCCAGCCTTCAGGAGATATCATTCCTTTAATACTCACAAACAAATCAAATACACTCACAGCCCATCTCACACGTACTTGGGAATTCCTGTACGTGAATTACACGTATGAAGTAGGGGCAGGGGGTCTAAACTTCCTAGCAGGTCTTCCTTTGGTTTCCTGCTATGCTAAATTCCTATTTGTTGCCCTACCTCTGCTTTCCTGTCCTGTGTCTTCCATTTTGTTTTTTAATCAATTATGAAAGACAATTTTGCTTTTAATTTTCTACCAATTTTCTCTCATCCAAGACAGTCTATGTAATCAACTTCTACTGAAAATTTAGAGATAAAGAATGTGTGGCTATGTGTATATTATGGGCTGAATTTTCCTCCCTCCCCTTCATATATTTAAGTCTTAACCTCCATTACTTTAGAAAGTGTTTGTATTTGAAGGAAACGTTTTTAAAGAAGTAATTAAGTTTAAATGACATCATCAGTGTGGGTCTTAATCCAATAGGACTGATGTTCTTATAAGAAGAGATTAGGACACAGGCATGTCCAGCAAAAATGACCATGTGAGGACCCAGAGAGGAAAATGACCATCTGCTGGCCAAGGAAAGAGACATCAGGAGAAATCAACCCGTTTGACACTCTCATTTCAGACTTCTAGCTTCCAAAACTGAGCAAATAAATTTCTGTTGTATAAGCCACCCAATCTGTGGTAATTGGTGATGGCAGCCCCAGAAAACTAACACAAGGCATTGTATCAGAACAGAGCATGGCATGAGAAACAATTTATAACTGAACAGTAGCCATGTTTACTTTATTTTTTTTATTTTTTTAAGATTTTATTTATTTATTTGACAGACAGAGATCACAAGTAGGCAGAGACCCAGGCAGAGACAGGGTGGGGTGGGGGGGGAAGCAGGCTCCCTGCTGAGCAGAGAGCCCAATGTGGGGCTCGATCCCAGGACCCTGGGATCATGACCCGAGCCGAAGGCAGAGGCTTTAACCCACTGAGTCACCCTGGCATCCCAGTAGCCATCTTTACTTTTAAAGATGTCTTGGTTTCCCTCACCACTAAAGATTTCTCATGGCCATCTTTTCTTCTTATGATCCTTTTTTTTTTTTTAATGTTTTCTATGACTTCCTTTCCCTTTAGACCCTTTATCTCTCCCCGATTCTACCTCTAAGGAGGAGAACTCTCATTTTTGTCCAGAAGAATGGAATTCTTAGGGAAACACAAGGCTGGATGGGTCCTTGGGGGGTCACAGAGAGACCTGGCAGCTCTTCCACATCCCATCTGTGGGCTTTGGGTAGCTTACTGAAGCCTCCATTCAATGGGGTCCTTCTCTGTAAATTGGGGATGGCGATGGCACTTCTCTTACCAGAGTTGTTTTGATGATTAAATAAAACAGTACATGTGAATCATTTAGCAGAGTCCTGAGCTCAACAAACACCAGTTCTTATGATGTCACTGTCCAACCAAGTGGTACATTAGTTGGTGGAGAAAAAGGATGATAAACTGATGCAGGTGCCCAACCACGCTGTGTGTAAATACTAAACAAGGTTGAATTTCTTTTGGTACACAAATGGGCCACTCAGAACCTTCTCTTTGAAATAGTGCATCTCTTCTTTATGAGCTCTGCTGTCTTTACTCCTCAGCGCTTCTGTTCAGGCACTGTCAGGGTCTCTGAAGGCCTGATAGCACTAAAGTGGGCAAATACAAAGGAGCCCCTGAACAGGTATCTTATTTGCCTGCAGCATAGAGCTCAAGCTGGCTTTCTGGCTCACAGAAGGTCCAGTCCAATTCAGAGAGTGGGAGAACAGAAAGGAGTCTGGGGCAGGAATCTTAGTCAAGAATAAATAATGTCTCTGTGTATATGTGTGTGTATTTCTTGGGGTGATGGTGTGCCAATAAATATCAGGATGCAGAGATCTAACCCTTGTCACCTTTACTACAACCAATAGAAATTTCTTTGGTGTTACTGAGGCACAGGTAGAAACAGTCTATGCTAATTAAGTTGCTGGCCTCAGTTCATTGCAAGGTATACCAGCCTGCAAGACTGACTCCCCCACTGCTGGGTAGGGTGCTCCTTGTAACTCACAAATGGTGAAGGAAACAGTAGGAGGCCAGCATCCAGGGTACCCCCAAAGATGTGCAATCCCAGAGAAATGACACTAGGCACCAGTGCAAGAAGATTGATCCCCAAGTGACACCAGTCTGTGGCTGCAAGGGAACTAAGTCGTGCAACAGTGTCAATACATTCTGGCATTGCAACTTGATTTCATCTCCTTTGAAAGCTTTCCCTATTATGTGTAGTTAATGAAAGGCATTGAGAAGAAAGCACCATTCAAACCTTGACTTTTTGTCTAATATGAATCCTTACAATTTCTCACGCAGAGCTTTTAGGGGGTAGTTATTAATTACGCACATTATGGATCATGCAATCAATATGCCTGAATTCCTCTAAATTATCTCATAATTTGATCACAGAATAACTCAGTTAACAAGGCAGAAATAACTTTTAAATGATGCCTAATTACCACCCTAACCACCAGATGTCAGTTTTTAAATGCAGGTCGCAGATCAAAAGGCATTTTTTACAATTGTAGGGGAGGGAACTGTGGCTGGTGAGGGAAGTTCAACTGTCTTGGTACAGGACTTCCTGGGGAGTGTGTCTGGAAATGAGAACAGAGTGGTAGGAACTTCGTTTCCATTTGAACAGTGCTAACAGGATGATGGAGCTAGATTGTGTCTGTGTGCGTCATATGATAGTCACCATATCTTGTGATGATAGTATGCATCCTAGGATAGGTGTGTGTCCTTCATATGATAGATAGGGACCCTGTGATGATGGAGTTGGTGCATGTCATGGTCTGCCTGGACCCCTAAAACCATCATGAGAACCCCAAACAGATGCTGAGTTGAATGGAATATCCCTGGCTGTGTTGCTCTGTGGGTGACAAGGTATGGTGGATGTGGAGGGTGAGAGGGGACTGAGGAACCTCTCATGTTCTCTCTGAGTGGAGCATCACATGCTCAGCCACCAGCGACCCAGGGACTGTAGGACTTTCAACAGAGCCCCTCAATCCAATTTCCAGATAAAAGCCTCAAAGCTCTCTCTGTGTTATTACTTCTCAAACCCACCTGGATATGAGCATTTCAAGGGCTACCAAGTAATGTCATCTTTCTCCTCGTCAAAATTCTGTTTAATCCGCAAATAATCTAAAATTTGAAATTATGCATCATCCTTCTCCACCTGGAGATGCCTTTCTGTATGAGATCAGTAAAACTCTTTGCATTTGTATCAAAGAAGATGTAGCCTTGCCATAAATATTTTTGGTTTTCTAAATTGACCCTCAAGTAATAAACTGAGGTACAGCCTGATTTTCCAGCTTCCTGATTCTGGGCTCATGGGGCTGCTGAGGAGAGCAGCTGTATTTCAAAGAGGCGGGTAGTGTGGTAAGGGCATTGTGCTCTTTGTTCTAATCAGATTCACCACTTTTTTTTTTGAGCAGTATAAGCTGAGGGGAAAATGTAGATGATGACACCTCTTTCCTAGAGTTATTGTGAAGATGATGTGAAACACTGTCACTACTGCCCTTGGTAGGTCAGTAACCTATAGCTGTCACGCCATCATCATCAATGTTGTCCATCGTAAACCGTCTTCTCTGCTCATAGTTTCATAAACGTATGAAACTGATTGTTGACCTGTAGTGTTTGCTTATCCCCCCACCTTCCACATTTTGTTCCATCTTTTAAATCACACCTGTTTTCTGAAGTGGGGCTTGAGTCTAATCTTCTCCCCACCTCACTCTTCCTGCCCAGAACACACCTCTCTGTCCCCCTCCATGCTTGCCTTGCTACTGTTTGTTGCCCTGTCTTCTAACATTCTCTTCTATCTGTCTTTTCTCCCCACTAAAGGTTCTGGGAGGCAAGAACTTGCCTCAACCTGTGTTAGTCTTGTCAGTCCTATGCTAAGTAGAGTCCATATGATAAAGAGGTCAATACTTACTTGAATGATGAATAAAAACATTTGCAAATTGTTAAGTATATTCACTTGGTGATGTCAGTGGGTATGGAGTAAAACACACAGAATGTAGTTAGGAAAACAACTAGCTCCATCTTTAACCGGTACGGAAACTGAGACCCAAGAAAGCAGTAGGCACTGTACTCAGAGTTTTAACTTAACTGTGTTCCTGTTGTCTGAACTGTATCTTGTTCAATAAAAGTATACAGAAGTTTTATGTCATAATAAACCTAAATATGCAGCATTTCTGTGGAAGCATATTGGATTCTTTGTATGTGGACTGCCAGAAAATGCAGTCCACGTACAAATATCCTTAAAAAATAAAAAAATAAAAAAAAATTTTAAATCAGGAACAATCCAGCACACTGACCTTTATGTTCCCAGACCAGACCACTGTATATCTGTGTGCTCGTTAGCTGCCTGACCTGCCTCTTTTTTCCTTTCTAATAATCCTGGATTTTGTGCAGGTCAACGTTCCTCTTTCATGCAGCCCATGGGATTCAGAGGAAGCTGATTCCGTTTGGCTCCAGGGAAGAAACATGATTGATCTAAGACTTTAAGCCAATCCGATTAATCTTGGAGCCAGCCAGTTTGAGAATGGATATGTTTTAGTATTTTGACCAATGAGCCAAGAGAAATGATTTTCCAAGGCTTTATGGGAAAATCCTTCTTCCCCTCCTAGGATCCTTCTGGGAACCACTCTCTCTCTCTCACTGAATGTGAATAGCATACCATGCAGCCCAGATTTCTATTGGAAGCTTCCTAAGGCCATAAAAGGAACTAGCCTTGAGACAAAACAACATTGTGGACAGCAGAATATATAACACAATAAGAACATTGGGCTCTTCAAGATATTGTCCACCTGTGAATCAGCAACAACACACTTGTGGACTTCACGTGACAGGAGATAACAGAGTTCCTTAATGTTGAAGTCTGCTGCTTGCCTAACGTTCTAACAGAAATTCTCATGGTAGCTATTTTCCTGTAAGTACAAAAATGGTTCCCTGGCAGGTAACAATATCAGCTGTAATATAAATTAAGACACAAAACTCTCCAGGGAGTTCTGAACTATTGAAGTGCTTCAGAGTATGGTTAGAGAGTTCCAGAATAGTGACTTCTTAGTCACTGAAACCCCTGACAGCCCTAAGGGTCTATGACTGAATGCTAAAGCTTCATGGATACAAGCTTGGAACAAGCTCGTGGTGGAAGTGGAGAATTTTGTAGGTCTGAGGTAGATCGGGCTTGACAATAAGGATAATGGAGAAGGAAGAGCTCCTAGCATGCACAGTGAAGATAAAAGTCCTTAATGCCTTTATTAAATTTCTGAAAATGCTCTTGTTTGAGTGGTATGACTTAATAATAATATCATAGTATTAGTTCTTATACACTTTGTGCCAAATACTGTATAAACATTTGCCAGTTTAATTCTTCTAACTACTGTGGTGTATTATCCTTATTTAATAGAGAGGCAAACTGAGGCTCACACAAATTACAAAGCATGACAAAAATCCAACAGACAGAAGAGAGAAAAGAAAGCCATCATTTCAACTTAAGAGCATTTGTCTTTAAAACCTGGGCTATCGGCCAATATACTATATTGCCTTAAAACAATATTATCATTTTGCTCATTTATTCATAGTAGACAATGAATATTCACTAAGTGCCAGGGACTGTTCTAGGCTCAGTAGAATACATTAGCAAATAAAGTAATGCAGTGCTCTTGTGGAGATTACATTCCAGTAGGGGAGGATGGACTAAAAAAAAATGAGTGCACAAACATTGGTACTTTTGTGTTTCTAATGCATACAGGATGTAAAATATAATGACAAGAGTCAGAACTCTTGGGGTACCTGGGTGGCTCAGTGAGTTAAGCCTCTGCCTTCAGCTCAGGTCATGATCCCAGGGTCCTGGGATTGAGCCCCACATCAGGCTCTCTGCTCAGCGGGGAGCCGGCTTCCACTTCTCTCTCTGCCTGCCTCTCTGCCTACTTGTGATCTCTCTCTCTCTCTCTGTGTCAAATAAATAAATAAAAAAAAATCTTAAAAAAAACCAGTCAGAACTCTTTCTGTGTGATCCCTTTACGAAAATATTAACATCTAGTGGGTCAAGGTGTACACCTAACAAACAAAAACTGGTGCATTTCAGAGATGGGCCATGGCTTTGGGAGGGAGGGCTACTCCCTCCGGGTCTGAGCCTCACCAGCCCGTCCCCCAGGAGACGGGTCCAGCTGGCCACCTGCCACCTCCAGCCCCAAATTAATCATGTACCACTGAAAAGCTGTGATCAGAAATACCCATATGGCCCGAGAAAAAAGCAATGCGACTTGGTGGAGAGTATTACCAGGCGTTGGAGAAATACAATCTAGAGAAGGCCATTGTGGCCCACATTCAGAAGTTTGATAAGAAGTACAACCCCATCTGTCACTGCGTCGTGTGGAGGAACTTCGGTAGTCACGTGACACACAAAACCAAACCATTCACTTTCACCTGGGCACCTGGTGGTGCTTCGGACCCAGTCTGGTTAAGGGCAAGGACTGTGTCACACACACCCAGGGGTCTGTCCAAGAGCAAGGACTAAAGCCTACCTTTCAAATACCAGAGACTGATGTCTTCGGCCTTGTCTAAAGGAACGTCCTAATCTTTGAACCATTATTGTCTTGTTCCATGTAGAGCAGCCTCTGTACGAACTTATGGTGTTTATAGAAAAATTACCAAACAGCTTACATTTGTATTTGCTATTCCATACCTCCCTGACGCTTGCTGTTTCTCCTCAAAATCCACCCCTTTCAAAAAAGAAAAAGGAAATCTTTTGGAGAAGCGAAAGAAAACAACAGAAACCGGTGCATTTCGACTCTACGGGAAAAGCCTGCCAAGGTGAGATTGTGACGGTGAAGTCGGCGGCTCTGCGGTCAGGCGTTGCAATCTCTAAGTCTTGCCAGTAGGTGGCATTCATGCCTTATAAACATCAGAGACAGGGGCCTGATTGGCACTTGGAGCTTACAATGAGACTTTAAGTTCTTTGATTTTATAATGCTAGAGCTTCTTATGCTGTCTAATTATCTCTGTCGAATGGGTTGGGTATATGAAAGACTTAATCAGTACAATTTGAAATACAGGTAATGTGGCTGTGTGTCTCTTGGTGACAATTTATACACCTTTTATTTTAAGGCAGTCCTAAGAGTGTAGCCCATTTTGTTGGAGCCTATGGATTGTATTTATATTCATGATGAACAATCGACTGCATGATGAAAATAGGCTTATGGAAGTGCAGCATTCTGTTAAATTATATGGTCAGAACACACTTAGAGCTGAGAATCTAATAAAGGTTTTCACAGAGGAGAATGCGATTGAAAAATAAAACCCATGCCTCGAAATTGATATGCCTTTTAATCAAGCTTGCAGAGTTATTCTGATAATTTGCAGGGAATCTTTGCTACCTTACAGGAAGGAGAACATTACAATATGCTGCATTTAGAAAGAAAAGACGTGCACATCTCGGGCTGTGATCAAAGAACTACTCCTGCCCCTACCATGATCCTTATCATTTTCATTCAAAATTAGATTGAGGGGTTAAACCATGCAAATTTGGAGCACAGGGGCATCCTTCTGTCCTTCAAACCATACTGCTCTTTGCAGTGGGTGAGTGAGACCCGGTGTTGGATGAAGCATGAGATGGGGCGGTGAACAGAATTTTAAAGAGTGTGTCTGTGTCCTGTTATTTTGCTATTACTGTTTAAAGGTGTGGCCACTGGGTCCTCCAATGCTCCCTTCACACTCCCTAACATGCTTGCTAGTCTGTAAGCCTCTGCATTTGCTGAGAATGTTATTTGCTTTCTGTCAGATTTACTGTCTGACTTGCAAGGCAACATCTTATTTTAAAAGCCTCAAGTCCCTTGTTGTTGCATTGTTAAGAAGCTATCAGTCAATTAGTTTTCAGAAAAAACATCTTGCTGATGTCCACAGCAGCCAATGAATGTGTGACTCAGTTACCTTTATGCTGAAGACCTGAGGAGTCTAGTGCTTTCTCTGCTAGACCTAATTTGGAAAAAGCTGTCTTTCAGGAAGTTGCTAGACTTTTGTAAAGGAAATACGACAACCATGACTTTCAGTTGCTAGGCTAATGTTTTGCTATTGTATTACCCTGAAGTTTGCATGGAGACGTCAGTTTTTGTTTACTGTCTTTCCTTCTCTGTATGTGCCTATTAATCTCAGTAATAATCAACCAGCCTCTTTCTGAACTAAACTTCATTTTTGAAGTTGAAACCTATTCTTTACCTTTTTTTCTTGGAGGACAGCAGGAGGGTATGAGGATGCTTCAATCCCCAAAAGGACTCTGAGTCTCTTTTCTCAGATCCTGTCTGTGAAGTTCTGCAGCTCATCTGCCTGTAGCTTCTGGTTCTTTCTTAAATTGGATTTAATACAACTGCTCACTATGCTGAGTTCTTCTAAAGGAAATCATGTCCAGTGCTTTCCACTTCCTTCTTAACTAAACCTTAGAGTTAAAAAAGTCCACATGTTTTCCTTTTGCTGAGAAACCAAATTAAAAAAAAGCAGAAACCGGGGCTCCTAACTGGCTCAGTCGGTTAAGCATCTACCTTTAGCACTGGTTGTGATCTCAGGGTCCTGGGATCTAGCTCCACGTTGGGCTCCCCACTGGGCAGGGAGCCTGCTTCTCCTTCTGCCTTTGCCCTTCCTCCCATTTGTGCTTGCTCCTTCTCTCTCTCACAAATAAAAAAAAAA
>ML099286.1:4627-23425 GCA_003697995.1 Taxidea taxus jeffersonii
TTTTTTTTTTTTTTTTTTTTTTTTTAGTTCTCTTAAATATTGAAGGTGCAGCATAGAATTTTCTGAATAAAGGCTCTTGGTGGGCCTGGGTGGCTCAGTGGATTAAGCCTCTGCCTTCAGCTCAGGTCTTGATCTCAGGGTCCTGGGATGGAGCCCCCTGTCGGGCTCTGTTCAGCAGGAAGCCTGCTTCCCCCGCACCTTGCCCTCCCCCGCCCCCTCTGCCTACTTGTGCTCGCTCTCTGTCAAATAAATAAAATCTTAAAAAAAATGAATAAAGAACTCTTTTTTGTTTTACCTTCCATATGCGTGGAGAGGTTTTTGATGTACCTTAGAAGGAGTAGCTGCCACCCACTAGCTTTGCTTCAGGCTTCAGAAGAGGCAGGAGGTGCATTGCCTCTGCCTACCTCTCAGGTTACTAGTTTGAGTGCAGGTAGTGAGATTGTGTGCCTAGTCCAAGGTCATTCAGGTTGTCAGTAGAACAGTGGCTCTGAAGCCGGCACTGACCACATGTGCCTGCTTCTTTCTCAGTGTTTCGCTGTTAGGATTGTATTGTTCAGATCCACTTAAATATTTTATAATATTTTCTGGGTTTTAACTGTTGCTTTTAACAAGACCTTTAATGATTGCATAATCCTGTGGATGTAATGAGATTAAACCATTTCCCTACTGCTGGCCATTTTAGGTAATTACCAACTTTTTTTGCTATTGTAGATGAATTTGTTGTTTACAGTTTTATCTTCCTTTTTTCATTTGTGTGATTAGATTACTTCCTGGGAATAAATTCTCAGAAATAGAAATCCTGGATTAAAGGATATGAGCATCTTAGAATGTTTTGAATGCCTCCTCTGTTGTTTGTGGGTTTATTTTTCTGATATTTATGGGTGAAAGTATTGAGGGATTCTTTCTCTTTAACAAGCCTTGGCCTCTAGAACTTCCAAGTATTTGTGAGATAAGAAACTTTCGTGAGGTTTTCTCAAATGAGTCACATTTCCTTTCTAGGTTTCTGGATATCACTTTACTTAGATGCTTTCTTTTCATAAGCAAGAAACAGTCTTTGAAAAAGCCTTACTACTGTGTTTATAATCACCCAAGCTCACATTCTACATTCCCAAGGCTGTAAATGTCAGTGGTTGCATTTCTTCGTCAACCCAGTGGTCCTAATACTCGGAACCACAGCATATCTTTGAACTTGTTCTCTTCTTTTCCTCATTTACAGTGTGCGTATTGGGAAGGAGATTGTGCCACGGTGTTGCTGCCTGGGTCACTGGTATGGTGGGATGGCCCAGGGGTCAAGCGATCCTACAGATTTTACCTTGTCTATCTTCTAGAGGCCGCTCTCACAGATGTTCCTGGCTCTTTGAGTTGTTAGAGACCAACATCTCAGAGAACATTCTGAGAGGTTTTTAATGTTGGTACTTACCCTCTTTGTTTTTGTGTTTTTTCTGTTGGGAAGTTGCTGTTGGGAAGTGTCCTTCCCTGCCCTTCACAGTGTCCCTTCACCATGGCCTGGCTGGCTTCTTCGTCTTCTACTGTCCCTTCCGTATCCACCCTTAGACTGAGCAGAGTCCTGTTTTCCTGGTGGCTCCTTTTCCAAGGTCTGCAAAAGAAAACATGTTTTATGAGGGATGAGGAGGGGCTCAGGTGGAAGCAGTGCTGGGCCTCAGTGCCTTGTCCCTCGGACTCCTGCTGTGCCTCCATCACATCCTCTGTCTCTGGGGTGGGCAGGGCCTGCTTCCCTTTAGTTCTCTGGCCCCTGGGGGGACAGAACTCTATTCTCAGTTCCTCTTATCCTAGCGAAGAAAGGCTGAGTCCACAACAAAGCAAGACATTACTACACACTGAGGTAGAAGGAAGAGGAAATGATCACAACACAGAAGCGTGACAAGAGTGTTGCCTCTCAGACACAAGTGGGTTTTGCTGCCGGCACTGCAGGGCTCAGCTTGGCGCTGCCCCTCCCCACTCACGTTTATTCTGTCAGTAAACCCAGATTTTAGACTCACGCTTTGCTCTGTGCTTGGCCTTCTGTGTTTGTATCTCAAGTATGGGAATTGTACTGTGCCCTGCTTTCCACAGATGCCTAAGTGTGCCTAGGTTGGCTGTTGCCTAGGCAACCGGCTGAACCTTTGGTTGTATGTGTGGTGAAGGTTCTGGCAGGGGCCGCAGGCTCAGGCATCCTGGCAGCTTCTTAGCCAAGATGGATGGTGACTACCAAGCCCCCGAGGCACAGGCGCTTAGCTTCGCTTTGTCTTTTCCACACTTCCCGTTTTCTTTCCCGAGAAGCGTCTGCTCAGCTGCCCTGCCTAGGTGCGTGGCATGGCATGGGGCCACTTAGTTTCAGGACAGGCTCTTTGGTGACTGACCAGGAGGCATGATTCCTTAGCAGCCTGTGACCCAAGCTTTATTCAAGGTTCAACAGGGTGTAGGTTGTGCAGTTGTTGAACTGGTTTTTTACTTTGTCATTATCATAATGATGTTTAAAAGTTTAATATTTATGGAGGTTTATTTTGTGGCACTGCCCTATTTTTCCATGCATGATTGCATTTATCCTTATGATAGCTTTGTTTTGCAGGTGGGAAGCTGGGCTTAGGTTAAGTGGTAGTCCTCATAGCTAGGCTGGGGAGGTGTGTGCATTCGATGAGTGAGCAGCTTGGGGTTGTGGAATTCAGCAGGCTAGGCCTGAGGGCATCATCAGAAATGTCAGCGGAAAACTAAGCATGCTCATTTTGTCCTGGACACCTCCCTTCTCTGATTGGTTCCCTTAGCGGTCAGAAATGTAACCTTTGCCTGTCCCATCAAATTGCCTTGCTCAGGGATGGAAACCTGAGTGGAGACTGCTTCCAGGCCCCTACATGGTAAATAGTATGGACACTTGAAGTCACCAAATATATACATTTTTAATTTTAGCAAAATTGCATAATCTTATCCTTGGTCCCAAGCAGTCAACCTCGTGAATGGCATTTGAGACACACGCCATTTAGTGTTCGGCCTAAAGGAGGAGATCTGGGGCGCCTGGGGGGCTGAGACGGTTAAGGCTCTGCTGTTGGCGCAGGTCATGATCTCTGAGTCCTGGGATGGAGCCCTGCATCAGGGCTTCTGGCTCAGCGGGGAGTCTGCTTCTCCCTCTCCCTCTGCCTCTTCCCCTGTTCATGTTCTCTCTCTCTGTCTCTGTCTCAAATGAATAAATAAAATCATAAAAAAAAAAGGAGATTTACATGCTCACTGGTATTTTCCACATCAGACAGTTATTTTCTTATTTTAACTTTAAAGGCACTGCCCAATGGACAGAGTAAGTTGCTTTTAAAGTTTGTATCCTCTGTAGTGGGTGGGATGGAGTAGCATCTGTGATCTTGACTCAGGCCCTGACATAACAGAATCATTATTCTGACTGGAAGTTTGCAAGCTTCCATCCTCCTGGCATCAACAGCTGCTAGTTCTTTAAATATTTACATTTAATAACTTTATAGCTCTGCTTCCTTCTCGGGCTTGCCACAACTTCATGCCAAACACAGAACTGCCCCTTTAGAGTTGTTTCGAAACATGACTACATGCCAGGGTTGAGTTTCTCTGCAGCGCGCGCACATCACGGAGGATTGTCCTAGACTGAGCACATGGGACTCCTCCCTGGGGCCCTCTTCTGATGAGACTCTCCCCACAGGGTGAGCAATCTTTTTTTTTTTTTTTTTAAAGATTTTATTTATTTATTTGACAGGCAGAGATCATAAGTAGGCAGAGAGGCAGGCAGAGAGAGGGGGAAGGAAGCAGGTTCTCCACTGAGCAGAGAGCCCGATGCGAGGCTCGATCCCAGGACCCTGGGATCACGACCTGAGCCGAAGGCAGAGGCTTTAACCCACTGAGCCACCCAGGTGCCCCAGGGTGAGCAATCTGAAAGGCAGTGGTTGTGCCTGCCCAGAAGCTCTGCTTCTGCCTTGCAGATCTCGTGTGGAGACAGAGGCCCTGCGGTTCTCCCGGCCCACCTATAAGAGCTGTGTTAGCCTCGTCCGTAGCTGGGTCCTTCTGAGGGTGGACTGTGCCTCTGTGTACACACACTGCACACTGAGAGGTGGCCACGTGGTGGTTGTGCACAGGTAGTATATGTGGGGAAAGAGCTTGGGTGTGAGGGCCGGAGTGTTCCCGTGGGTGCATGTGGGGGTCTCGAGGTGCAGGGCACTGCTCTGGATTCGTTGTACGTTTGGTTTCTTGAAACAACAGAGTCTATGCTTACTGAGTGTGTTTGGCCCTGCCGTCTCTGCTGCTCATGGCACCCTGCAGAGCGTGGAGGGGTCCCTCCCTCTTTGACAGCTGGGGTTTGGGGAAGTGTTGTCCCCTTCTCAGCTGTTCATACCATGAAACCAGTCACACATGGTGAGGATCACATGTAGTGCTCCATTTTATCTAAAGTCTTCTAGGGTTTGGCTAATTGAGATCCTTTGGATTTTGTTAGCATTCTGGCACAATATCAGAAGATTCCAGTGTATATTGTGGTCTTTTTTAGAGCTCTTACTTTATTTCCACTTTAGCTCAATGGACTTTAGCCTGGAAGATTCCCCAGCAAACAGGCTTA
Organism: Taxidea taxus jeffersonii; assembly: GCA_003697995.1. Lineage (NCBI taxonomy): Eukaryota > Metazoa > Chordata > Mammalia > Carnivora > Mustelidae > Taxidea > Taxidea taxus. The sequence goes on from ML099286.1 coordinate 9,189, forward strand.
ATGTTGACATAAGAAATTTTTCCTTGCAGCAAAACACAGATACTCTGGCTTTGGGGTAAAAAGCTCTTCCAGAATCAAGGTATTTCACTTCTTCTGCAGCCAAGCAGCACTCTAGGAACCTTTTGGGGCACATACTTCTTGTGTCTTCTTGTCCTCCAGGAGGGAAGAACACAGTATATTGGGTCACTGCCACAGTTGCAGTGACCCACGGTACACATGACCTTCCTCAGTGCTGCTGGAGCTGGGGTGATTCCCCTCCAAGAGCAACTGCTAGGTTGGAGATGGAGATGAGCCCAGGAACTGTCTGAGGATTGTGCAGCCTTTAGTTTCCCTAGCCCAGTGGGCCACAAAAGCTGGTCTGAAATGGTGTGGTCACCAAGTGAGGAAAAAGGAGGACTGTGTTGTTTTTATATGTTAAGATTAGCAATTACCTTTTCTTTGGAAGGGCTCTCTTTTAGTATAAAATTGTGGCCATTCTTTTTTTTTTTTTTTTTAAAGATTTTATTTATTTATTTGACAGAGAGAGAGATCACAAGGAGGCAGAGAGGCAGGCAGAGAGAGAGGAGGAAGCAGGCTCCCTGCAGAGCAGAGAGCCTGACGTGGGGCTTGATCTCAGGATCCTGAGGTCATGACCTGAGATGAAGGCAGAGGCTTAACCCACTGAGCCATCTAGGTGCTCAGTTTAAAACTGAGAAACATCTAGGTGTTCAGTTTAAAACAGTAAAAACTGAGAGTTTTTAAAGAGTATTCTTTCTTTTTTATTTTTTTTATTTTTATTTCTTTGTTAGAGAGAGAGAGAGCGAGCACAGGCAGACAGAGTAGCAGGCAGAGGGAGAAGCAGGCTCCCTGCCGAGCAAGGAGCCCGATGTGGGACTCGATCCCAGGACGCTGGGATCATGACCTGAGCCAAAGGCAGCTGCTTAACCAACTGAGCCACCCAGGCGTCCCAAGAGTATTCTTTCTTGACAAAATAAAAGGTAAGCAGCTTTATGTTATTCTCCTCCCACATTTTAATTTTTTAAAAATATTTTATTTATTTGACAGAGATTACAAGTAAGCAGAGAAGCAGGCAGAGAGGGAGAGCAGGGCTGAGCAGAGAGCCCGATGCAGGGCTCAATCCCAGGACCCTGGGATCATGACTTGAGCCAAAGGCAGAGGCTTTAACCCACTGAGCCACCCAGGTGCCCCCAAATTTTAATTTTTTAAATTTTAAACAGCTTCCATATCCAACATGGGGCTTGAACTCATGACCTTGAGATCAAGTCGCATTCTCTGCCCACTGACCCAGCCAGGTGTCTCTATTCCTCCCAAATCTAAATAGTTTTTTTTTTTTAGTATAAAAAGCAATAAGTTGTACATGTTTAAAGTTTACAATTTGATCAATTTTGACATACCTATACACCCGTTAAACCATCACCACGCTCGAGATAACGAACCTGCCTATCACCCCCGGAAGTGTTCCTGAGCTACTTTAGTCCTTTCTGCCCCTTGTCACTCCTACGCACTTGCTGGTCTGCTTTCCATCCTTGTACGCTAGTTTGTATTTCCTAGAATTTCATAGATATGGAATCATACGGTATGTATTTGTTCAAGTGTGGTTCCTTTTAGCAACATTGTTTTGAGATTCATCCATGTGGTAGCATCTATCAGGATTTTGTTCTTTTTTATCTAGTGTCTGGTTTTGCCACAGTTCGTTCACTCATTCACCTGTTCATGGACGTCAGGGCTGTTCGTAGTTTGGGCCTATTACAAGTAGAGCTTCAGTGAGCGTTTGTGTACAAGCCTTTGTTTGTTTGTTTGTTTTTTAAGATTTTATTTATTTATTTGACAGAGATGACAAGTAGGCAGAGAGGCAGGCAGAGAGAGAGGAGAAAGCAGGCTCCCTGCTGAACAGAGAGCCCGATGTGGGACTCGATCCCAGGACCCTGAGATCATGACCTGAGCCGAAGGCAGAGGCTTTAACCCACTGAGCCACCCAGGCGCCCCTGTGTACAAGTCTTTGTATGTCCAAAAGCTTTCATTTCTCTTGGGTAAATACTAGAGTGGAATGGCTGGATGGTATAATGTCTAACTTTTTTTTTTTTTTTTAAGATTTTCTTTATTTATTTGACAGACAGATCACAAGTAGACAGAGAGAGAGGAAGGGAAGCAGGCTCCCCGCTGAGCAGAGAGCCCGATGCGGGGCTCGATCCCAAGACCCCAGGACCATGACCCTAACTGAAGGCAGAGGTTTTAACCTACTGAGCCACCCAGGTGCCCCTATAATGTTTAAGTTTTTTTTTTAAAGATTTTATTTATTTATTTGACAGAGATCACAAGTAGGCAGAGAGGCTGGCAGAGAGATTGGAGGAAGCAGGCTCCCCGCTGAGCAGAGAGCCTGATGTGGGGCTCAATCCCAGGACCCTGGAATCATGACCTGAGCCGAAGGCAGAGGCTTTAACCCACTGAGCCACCCAGGAGCCCCAGTGGTTAACTTTTTAAGACACTGCCAGGCTGTTCTGTGTTTCTAAAGTGTTGTACCATGTCACACTCCCACCAGTAGTGTGTGAGAGGTCCAGTTCTTATGTGTCCTCACCAATACTTGCTGTGGGCTGTCCTTAGTTGCCATTCTGGTAGGTCTGTAGTGGTGTCTTATTGTGGTTTTAATTTGCATTTCCCTAATAACTAATGATATTGGCCATCTTTTCCTGTGCTTATTTGGGTCAGTATACCTTACTTGGTGAACTAGCTGTTCAAATCATTTGTCTGTTTAAAAAGTTGGTTTGCTTATTTTTTTTTTTTTAAGATTTTATTTATTTATTTGTTAGAGCGAGCACAGGCAGACAGAGAGGCAGGCAGAGGCAGAGAGAGGAGCAGGCTCCCTGCCAAGCAAGGAGCCCGACCGATGTGGGACTCGATCCCAGAATGCTGGGATCACGACCCGAGCCGAAGGCAGCCACTTAACCAACTGAGCCACCCAGGTGTCCCTGGTTTGCTTATTTTAATACTTTTGAGATTTCTTTATTCTGGATACAAGTCCTTTATCAAATATGTGATTTGTAGGGGTGCCTGGGTGGCTCAGTGGGTTAAAGCCTCTGCCTTCGGCTTAGGTCATGATCCAGGGGCCTAGGATCAAGCCCCGCATCGGGCTCTCTGCTCAGCGGGGAGTCTGCTTCCTCCTCTCTCTCTGCCTGCCTCTCTGCCTACTTGTGATCTCTGTCAAATAAAATAAATAAAATCCTTAAAAAAAATGTGATTTGTAAATATTTTCTTCCCATGTGTACCTTGTCTTTTCATTCTCTTAACAGTATTTTTTTGAACAGCAGAAGTTGAAACAGTTTAATGAAGTCTGTTGTACAGTTTGTATTTTTTTGGTTGGTGTCATAGCTAAAATCTTTGCCTAATCCAGGGCCACGCATATTTTCTTATATTTTCTGTAGTTTTATAGTTTTAGGTTTTAATTTTGGTCTGTGATCCATCTAGAGTCATTTTTTGTGTACGGTATAAGGTATGGAATTCTGTTTGTATTTTCACATGTGGATAGATATCTAGTTTCAGCACTATTTGGGGGAAGATTTTTAGTTAGTGAAATCCAAAGGTCCGGGAATTGTGGTTCTAGGCCCACAGATCTCCTCCCTTTTTGGGACTGTTTATAGTTCTCATCAGCCTCACACAGCCTTGCTGTTTTTTCATTTCAGTTGTGACTTAAGCCCCTTGACAGCAAGGGCCCTTTCACGTGCTTGGGTGTGAGAGGGGCTGGGAGAAGTGTGCTGTGGTCTCCTGTGGTCTCTTCTGCTATTCTGGGTTTTCCAGAACCCCGGGCACAGAGCCTTTAAGGACTTCCTGATGGGTAGGTTCTGGGTCATGTCTCATGTGTAGAGGTGGTTGTGGAGGCTGCCGGCTGTAAAATGATGAGGGGACAGTAAGCCTTCTGTGCCTGGCTGGAGAAGGTGGGACCCAGGCTAGAGATGTGGGAAGGTGAATGGGGCCATTCGCCGTCTGTGTGGGCTGGCAACCGTGTGAGCTGCCTCAGGCTAGAGCCCTCTCGGCCCAGCTCTATGACCGAGTATGCGAGGGGTGGGGTGCTCTTTCTTCTTTTCCCTTCAGTCCCAAAGGGGTCCGAGCATCCTCCACCTTTGTACTGCTATGTGGCAGCTTCACAGCCGGCCAGAAAGTCATCTTCACCGCTTTTTGACCTGTGTGCCCTTGGTCTTGCAAACTGCTGGCACTTGTGGAGCTCGTGGAGCTCCTGGAACGAACGGTGCTGATACCATCCCCAACACCCAACAACAGCAGTGGAGCTTTCCTTGGGCTCTGAGTCCTGTGTGTGTGTCACCCATTCAATCCTTTCAGCAGCCCTCTGGGAGGGCTACAGCCCATTTTACAGATGAGGAGAGAGGCGCGGAGCAGGTGACCAGATGTGAGAGGTCTTTGGGCCGAGCTTATCAGTTCGCTACTGAATGTTGGAGGAGGGATTTGGTTTAACTTTTTTCATTAACTCTTTGGAACCCAATAGGAAGGGTGATTTACGTTGCTCTCTTCTGAGTCTTCGTTTCTTTATCAGCAGTGGGAGCAGTTGGGCTGCTGTTTGGCCAGATTAAACTTCTTTTAGTGGCTCCCTGTTGCCATCACAATAAAGTCCAAGCTTGTGATCTGGCCCCTGCTCACCCCTTCAACCTTATCTCTGGGATAAACTGGGAGCTCAGGGACATGGAGGCAGGGACTGGCTTTTATATTGGAATCCACAGTTCTTGGGTCTGTGCTGGTGTGTAATAGGCACGTAGAGTGTGGGATGAATGAGTGTGAGTGAGTAATATGTGGCCCCTCAGTTTTCAGGGCTGCCTTAATAGGGGAAGTAACATGGATTCACTGCAGAAATTAGGTGTATTTAAAAACCATCACTCAATGATTCCTTTAAATCCTGAGCCAGGCTTACATAGATCTTTTTTCTTTCCTCTTTGAGAATAAGTTTTATATTGTGTTAAGAAACACACTATTTCTTTGACCATATTTTAGATCATGGATTTAAATATGTGCATTTCCCCTCCAAATGTGTGTAATGGCATAATTTTTATGGCAAACTCAATAAATAATTTGAACTTTTGAAAATGCTTCTTTGGAGCTTTAGAGCCAACATGGATTAAGAGTAGTTTCGTGTCTCTCTTTGAAAGAGAAGGAAGTCTGATAAGAAATGTTAACTGTGTTTAGTACAGAGAGTTATTTAGAAATGTTTTGCTGCATTTCACTGTAGTCCACATGCCATGACTACACGAGTTTACTCCTGAGCCGCTGTGGTTCTAGGAGCAGCTAGACTTCTGGCCAGTGAGTGCTGAGACTGGACTCGTAGGGGTTCGTGAGATAGGAACCTTTGAATTAAATTTTCAGCTCATTGCAGAATGTATTTTCCCCTTAAGTTACTAGGAGGCAGGATTCCTCAATCTCACTTGTCTACTTTTTTATTGGGGGGGGGCGGTGGAGGGAGGTGGGGGAAATACGTTGTTAGGTTATATCTTTATGAAAATTGTAAGGGCCTATTTAGCCCAAACGGCTTCATTTCGGTTGAATAGCCATTTTGTTGTTTATGCAGTAAAACTTAAATGGACCCTGCCCCCCCAGGGGACTTACTTAAAAACAAATCTGGGAAGCCAGTCCCAGGTAACAAAGCCCAAATACAAGGGCAGGTCAGGCCTCATCCAATCAGTGGGGTGCATACTGTCTCCCTAGCTACCAAGGTGTGTGTACCCCGCCCTTTGGGCACCAGTTCTGACCGCGGTGATAGGGTAGTTCAAATGCCTACTATAGGGTAAATTGAAACTCAATTGGTCACTTACGGGTGACCTAGCCTGACTGTGCAGTTTTCTCTGTCATTGGCCACCTGTGCGTGGCCAGGCCCAACCACATGGCCTTTGCCCTTAAAAGCCGGTCTGTAAGGCAGAGAGGGGTCACCTCTTTGTAAGAGACAGCCCTGGCCGGTCAGTTTGATTCTTGATGCTTGGCGCGAAATAAAGCTTTGCTTGACCTTCGCTTTGTATCAGTCTCGCTCCTTTGATTACGGACCCAGCAAAAATGAGTTCAAGTTTTATTTGGCTGTGGTCCACTCCTGTTCTTAGCACATCCTGACTTCTGAACATGGCACCAGTGGGGGTGGGTAAGTGTTGTTCCTGAGCTCAGAGTGGTCTTGAACCACCACAGTAGGTGGCCAGTGAGGTCCCTGCAGGGAAAAGCTGGCTGTATTTAGGGATGTCATCTAGGGGCTTGAGTTAGAGTCTTTCTCTGTGGAGAGCCCGCCAGCCCTTACATCCCAGTAATGTCTGTGGTCCAGCACCCACCACTTGGCAGGTACTTCCTGCTTTCCAGTCAACTCTCACTTGGTGCTGCGAGGCCAATACTGTTACCTCCTTTTTATGTATAAAGGAAACAGCTCCAGGGAGGGAAAGGTATGTGCTCACGGTCCTGTAGCTGGTAAGTGCAGAGCCAGGATCGGAAGCCGGTCTCTCTTGGTCTTCCAGCCGTGCTGTGGACTTGGTAGATGTGCCACACTCTGGAGCTCCGTGGCATAGACCCCTCTCTCAGTGTCCAGTGGGTCTGTGCCAGGCTGCAGAGAGCAGTGAGGATAGCTGGGGATGTGGGCTTGTGGCCTCTGCTCACACATAGTTCCGCCTTGGGGTGTCAGTGGTGATCTGTGTCCTGAGCTCATCTAAATGCTGTGAAGTACATGGCTCTGGCCTGGTCTGCCAGGACTGAAGTGGGGGTAGAGTTGCAGACGCTCCCCAGCCTGGGGCCTCCATGAACGTGTGGTGTGCACAGGCAGTCGAGGTGCAGGATCTGAGATGCCATGGGACCAGGAGCTAGGGGCTTCACGGGTAGCACGGCTGGAAAGGGGACTGGGTGCCAAGGTCGCTCTTTTCAATTTCTTGAGCCGCACTGACGTTGCCCTTGATTTATGCCTGTGGATGTTTCAGCTGGGTGCCCACTGTTCTTTCCTGAATAGCTGGGGTGGCTGCCGGACTAGCTGACCACTTCTGTGGCTGAGCTTTGTGGCTTACAGCAGCTGCATCGTTTTGCAGCTTGGATTGCTTTTTCTTTTCCATTGGGCAAGTTCTCTTTTGCTAGCTATCATTTCCTTCTTTTAAATCTCCCAGTGGAGCTCTTGGTCTTCTTTTCATGTCTCTCCTTTGTCAAATACTTATTTTTCTGTATTAATTCTGGGAGAAGGGAAACTGATGTGGGGTGGCTTGATCAGGATTACAGAGCAAGAGAATCATCGATTTTGAAACGATAGCGCCAGCCTCCTGCCTCTGGGCATTGGCAGTGGGCTGGATCCCAAGGCTCAGTCAGGATGACCTTGATGTGTCCTTTGCGCTGGTTTTGTGGTCGTGGAGACAGGCAGCCAGCGGCTCTCCCTGTACCCTTAGTGGATAAGTTAGTCCTGCATTCCTGTGGTGCGGCGGGGCGTGGTGGGGGGTGGAATTGCTCCGAGTGGAGATTGGACTGTGCGGCCTGGGGCGGGAACCTGGTTTGCTTAGTGAATCGGGGCTGGGGGTAGGGTGGAGGCAGTTGCCCGATTACAAGGATTTTTTTCCAACTTAACTCTTCCTCCAGAACATGATGTGGTGCAGAGGCTGACACAGGTTACAGTCAGTTGAGGCTGGATGGCAGGTGTGTGTGTGTGATTCATTGCACTCATTTGTTTATGTTCGCGAGTGTTTAAAAAACCAGGTGGGCCCTTCTGAGGGGTTTTCTGAGGGCAAATGGCTGGTGTGGCTGGTTGAGGGTGCTGGCTAGTAAAGGGTGACCCTGCTGAGCCTTGGAACTGGGTCTGGATGTGGTCAGCGTTTGGGGAGGGGACCAGGGTTTGCACCATGGGGCCTCCAAGTGCACCCATCTTCAGGCCCTGATGGGTGGAGTGTGGAGCCCATAGAAGTAGCTCTGGGCATGAGCACCCTGTTCTGAGAGGTGTGCTGTTGAGAGAGAGGGCTTCTCTCTGTTCCCGTTGTTCCCACACACTTCCTGGCTCCATTTTTTATAGGAAGCAGCCCGTTTTCCTGACTTTTGTTACCTTAACAAACAACCCAACATATATCCATTTTTAGGATTTAATTTAGTATAAGAAAAATGAAATGTTGGCCCCACTTCTGTTTTTCAACTATTCCCCTGCCCCCCTTGCTTTTTTTGGGCAAGGATTTGCCTCTTTTGGAGTAGTCAGTCATAACCGCTTGGCTGTACACTCTCATCGTCATTAAATGGGTGGCATTGTTGATGCGCCAAGGGGAGGAGACCTGTGTCTCTGTAACGGGGAGGTGTTCAGCCTTTCCCCCAGGTTGTAACAGTCAAATTAGGGCACAGCTTTGCAACCTCTTGGCACAGGTGAGGTAAGAGACATTTAATTTCCATTTCCTTCTGCTTGACTTTGCTCTTTATTCCCGGATGCCCTGAAGCACCAAATAAAGGGAGTGGTTTTTCCACTTGGAGCCTTCTTTGAGTCAGGTGGAGCTACCCGGCTGTCCTGGGTCAGCTATCGTGCTTTTGTCCCCGGCGGGTGAGTTCTGTGTGCATCCCCAGGTTCAGTCTGGGGAGATGGGCAAGCGCAAGCTGGAGCAGAGTTTTCTCAGGGAAACACTAACATCGCAGTGCCTTCAGGGAAGCCTGCGGCTTTTCTTCCATATTGGAAAGTGAGAATTTTGAATTAGGTACTGTTATTAATTTTCCTGGTCTTTAAACAAATTACATAGCTGTTCTGTTTTCATTGATGGCGGGAAGAAGGTTTTTAATGCTCTGCTCGGTGTTGTGCCCCGTAGGCTGTGCACGCCTTCGCCGGCCAAGTCTCCCAGTTTATTTCCCGCCAGGCTGCACCCGGGCTAGTACTTGACGTGACACCTGACCAGTGGACCCTCAGCATTTGTCTCCTGAGACTGGGACAGGCCGCCGGTCAGCTAACTGAAGAGGCTGGATGAAGCAGGAATAATACAGAACAGTACATAATGTAGGCATTTTATTTTTAACTTAAAAAAAATCAGTGTACTTGATGTGCCAGTCTCTTATTGACCTTTTCTTTTACTTTGAATCTGTGGATCAGAATTATCCCTTATTTTCTTGCATAAACCACACCCATAATCTATTGCCTTCCATATTCAGGTTTTGCTTGAAGAGGATTGAGAACTAATAACGATGGGTGAAGCAACTTGAGTTGCTATATTCTAGATTTTTACAAATTTTCACCCAATCCTTTATACTTGTCTTTCCTGTCTCACCTACACCTATAATTTATGTAGGTTTGTAAAAGTTAAAAAAAATTAGCTAATTGTATTTTTTCATAGAAACAACTGTGTAATTATTTCATGGGTTTATGTAGTTAAGTGTATGGTTTTTTTTTTTTAAAGATTTTATTTATTTATTTGTCAGAGAGAGGGAGCGAGTGAGCACAGGCAGACAGAGTAGCAGGCTGAGGCAGAGAGAGAAGCAGGCTCCCCGCTGAGCAGAGAGCCCCATGTGGGACTGGATCCCAGGACGCGGGGATCATGACCTGAGCCGAAGGCAGTGGCTTAACCAACTGAGCCCCCCAGGCGCCCTGTTAAATGTGTGTTTATATATACTCATGTAAATCCATATATATGCATATCCATGTATAAATGCTTATTTATATATATATATACTTATAGGTGCTGTTGGCATAAATAGGTTTGGGGACATTAACTTTAAAGATTAAAAACTCCCAGTTATGGGACACCTGGGTGGCTCAATGGGTTAAAGCCTCTGCCTTCGGCTCGGGTCATGATCCCAGGGCCCTGGGATCGAGCCCCGCGTTGGGCTCTCTGCTCAGCGGAGAGCTGCTTCCTCCTCTCTCTCTGCCTGCCTCTCTACTTGTGATCTGCATCTGTCAAATAAATTTAAAAAAAAAAAAAAAAAGGAAAAAAACACAAAAAACTCCCAGTTATTTTACCAGCAAAGATGGGTTTATTTGGGAATAAGAGAATAGCAATTCGGAACAAACAATCTTTGGCAAAATCATAGGCAAGTCCAGGTAACGAAGGAGAGGTAAACTTTTATAGGGAGAAAGGGGTAAACTGGGAAGATTGTTATAACTAAAAGTCCACTGGAGTAATGTGGAGATTGGAAGTGTGGTGGTTTTTCATTGGCTGAGCCCTTAACCGAGGAATAAGGAAAGCATCTCTTCCTCCCACCGGAATAGTAGAGTGGTATGCGTGCAAGGTCAAACCTGTGCAAGGTCAAGTCCATATCTTTCTGTTGGGCCTACAGTTGACTAACCAGAGGTAGGACTTGGCCCCCTCCCACCCCCCGCCAGAACTTCCTGATTCCATTTTAGTGAGCTATCTTGTTAATAATTTTCCCAGAGAAAGAACACTTGTTTAGCACATTGGGCAGCATATGGGTCTGTTTGCCATGTGCAGTTGATATGCCAAGTTGATATGCCAATGCCTTCAGTGAATTAGATAGGGCTTCTGCTCGCAGAAGTTTCTAGCCTGGTGGGGGCCATGTCTGTATTTCAGTAACTAAAACACGAGTTAGACAGTGGCAGATGCCTTCAGGGAGTGTGTATTCCGAGCAGGAAGGGATCGGAAATTTCACGGAGAAGTAGGTATTTGACCTGGGCCAATCATTTCTTTCCGTATTTAGTTGAATAGTTTTCTCTAAGTAGAGATTTAAACACATGTAACCATCATTGGGTCTTGGGAAGTGGCAACAAAATATAAAGTAGTTTTGAAGTTTCTGTGTCTCAGACCTTTGTAGAGGTGTGCGCTGTTTATCCTAAGTGACAAAACTTTGTAACGCCTCTGTGCTCTGCTTCGGGGAACTGGTCAAGAGGGACAGTGCTCCTTTCAGTGTATGCCAGTTACGGTCCTGTGCATAAAACCTGAGCATAAAGTTGCTTGGAAGAGAGTGGGTAGGGTGACCTCATGGACTGAAAAGGAGCCAGGGGAGGGTCAGTTGTCTCCGTGGGCAGAGGGATTCCCCAAAGCCCAGCTGGCAGGGTGTTGCCAGAAGGAGGAGACGTGGGCTCTGGGCAAGGAGCAGCCCGTTTGGAAATGCATTGTGGGTGCTGTGTGGAACGGGATAATACATTAGCCCAGGGCCGGGATGCATCTAGGATGCAAAGACACTTGTGTGTGCATCTGATGAGTTCACATGAACTTCTGTAGGCGAAAACGTATAGCATGTCATCCACGGGAGCTCAAGAAACATTGTTGATATGTACAGTTCAGGACCTGTTTCCAGACTGCCTCCCCAAACTCACTGTCGGTAGGAGAGGCGAGGGCTTCTTGGGTTGCCCCGTTTGTGGGTGGCTGAGTTCAAGTGAGGACAAGCGGCGTGACCTGGATGCAGAGCCCAGCTTTGTAGTCATCAGCCTGACAGAAGGTGGGCTTCTGGCTCTAACACCGACCCTAGGTGGACCTTGTGCCCTTCTTTTGTTGTGTGTCGACAAAAGCGGTTTGTAATATTCTTCCTTAGATTTCTCAGAGTTACAGGTTGTTGCCTTTGTTACTCTGTGTTCCTGCCAAGTGCAACAAAAAGGCGTACACAGGGAGGGGGGTAGTAAACTGGTGCAGCAGAGCCTTCCACAATGTTCTCTATGCTCTCACAGACACCGGTGCGTGTTTCAGTAAAAGCGAGAGCATATGCAGGTACTGCTCAGCAACCCGCTCTCGTTTCCTGTAGCTTACTCTGAGAACAGAGGTCTAACGGCGTGCACCGTGTGTTGTTGTATGCGTTTATTGTTGCCTGAGTGGGGACTGCGCTCTGGCTGTCCCCCCACGTCCGCAGTGTTCGTAGTTACGCCAGGCTGAATTGCTTCAGGTTCTTTTAGGACATAATTACACCAACAGTGTGTGAGTTGTGTGCCTCTTCTGGGCATTCCCACCAGCACTAGACTTTGGGTTTTGCGATATAGACTATATATAGAGAGAGACTGTATAGACTATATATAGACTATGGGTGAACATAGCATCCGATTCTTACATTTTCCTGAGTACTGGTAAGGCTGAGCAACATTACACATATTTATTAGCCGTTTGTATTTCTTGTAGGAGTTCTTTATCCATATTTCTTGTCCATTTTTTTCTTTTATTGGATTTTCTTTAGAGTTTTTAGGAGCTCTTATATATTGGGCTTTAAATCCTTTGTTGTATGTATGTACAAAAATGTCCCTTTGAGTATTGTTTCTATAATTTGTTTTTATTTTGTTTAGTCTTTTCCCATAACATTTAAAGATTTTTATGTAGTCATATATGTCATGTCAGATTTCCTGTTCCTTCCATGGTCTAGAGAAAACAACAGACCAGTTTCCTCTTTGTATGTATGTGTGTGCATACGTATGTTTCTATTTACTTGTAACATTTCTAAATAGAACAGTAATTTGAATGTAGGGTGTATTAAAAGATTACAGAGGGGAGGTGGGCAGGGGAATAGTGAAATAAAGGGGATGAGTGGTACACTTATTGTGGTGAACACTGAAGAATGTATAGAATTGTTGAATCATTGTATTGTGTACCTAAAACTGATATAACAGTGCATGTTAATCATACTTGAATTAAAAAAAAAAAAAAGATGTACTCTCCACAACCAAGTAAGGTGTATTCTGAAAGTAAAGGGGTGTCCTAATAGGAAGTATGTCGGCTGGAGAAAGCTCCGGCTCAGGGCATAAGAGCCAGCTGTGTCCTAGTCCTGGTGTCTGTTAACTCTCTGACTTTGGCTGAATTATTTAAATCTCCTGAATTTCAATGTTATCTGTAAAAGTAGCAGGACAAGAGTAGTACGATCATAGAGGGTTGATGGAAGGGCTGAACGTGGGATAATACATGGACAGTGATTAGAGCAGGACTTGGTGCATAGTAAGTGCTCAGTTAAAGTTATGCTTAACAATTCAGTACATGACATTAGAAAGAAAATCTGTATTGATTATATTAACAGTTTAAAAGGCATATAATAAAAACCATCAGCTAATCCTAATAAAAATCTAAGTAAAATGGTAATAGAAGGAATCTACATAAATACAGAAGTATTTTCCAGAACCCAGCAGCAAGCACATGAAGTCCTCATTCCATTAAGCTCCAGCATGACAGGGAGGCATGCATGCAGCACTGTTCCTCCACATCTGTGAACCCCCAGATGATCCTGTGGATGTGACAGGCTCATGGGGAAGGGGCCCGAGGAGTGGCTGTGGCAGTGTCTGCCCAGTCTGAGCTGGCCCTGTCCCTCTCTTCTGGTCTGGAGTTTGTGACCACCTGTCCCTGAGGACTTCCTACTGGCCTTTCACCACCAGGTGTGGCTCCTGGCCTCACCCTGCAGGAACCAGGAATAAACTCCTGGGGTTGGGTGAGGAAGAAGTTGTTACTGTAACAAGCCATCTCCCCAAGGCCCAGAGAGCCAGAGAGCAGTAGTAGGGCAAGTACCAAGTGTGGCATCTTAAGAGTGCTAAGGGCCAGCTGCAGGCACAGGTAACCTGGCAGGGGCCCATGGTTCTGTCCTTGCTCTGTGAGGAGTTAGCCCAGCCATCATTTCCAACTTCTTCCTTCTTCCACATGCAAAATAAGTGGACCAGTGTTCTTGAAATGAAGGGGGGTGGGGGAAGGCCTGAATGTTCTTCTTTTTTTTTTTTTTAAGATTTTATTTTTATGTATTTGACAAGCAGAGATGGTAAGAAGGCAGAGAGGCAGGCAGAGAGAGAGGGAGGGGAAAGCAGGCTCCCTGCTGAGCAGAGGGCCCGATGTGGGGCTCAATCCCAGGACCTTGGGATCACGACCTGAGCTGAAGGCAGAGGCTTTAACCCACTGAGCCACCCAGGCGCCCCAGGCCTGAATGTTCTGAACTTTGGAGGGCTTCAGGTCAGAGTGCAGCTCCTAGACTGGCCGGGAAAGCCTTTGGGGGTTGGGGGTGTGCGGTCTCAGCATTATCCTTTGGCCTGATATTTATTGGATGCTCTTGTTTCTCTCCTTGTGTCTTTCTTATGGCACTTGTCTGGTCTACCTATAGTTTTGAAATGTTTTATTAAACAGTTTAAAGTTCATGTAAAACAGCAGATGATGGATAAGTAAGTTTTGAAGCATAATAATAAAGACCTTGGAGCCAACCTCCCACCTTGGGAATTTAACCATCTTGTACCACAGGGAAGCTCCTAGGAGGCATGTCCTGCTAGTGCGTAAAGGTACTCCAGGATATTTTATCGTTCCCTCATTACCTTGCTTATTTACTTATTATTAAAATTTTTTTAAAAATTATTTATTTATTTGTCAGAGAGAGAG
>RCUC01118890.1:0-13328 GCA_003697995.1 Taxidea taxus jeffersonii
GTAACCTCAATATCTTCCTTGGAACCTCTTTTCATATAAACAGTCAGATGTATTTAGAATTAACAAGTTTTATTCAGGTGGGTACACACACACACACACACACACACACACACACACTGTCTCTCTCTCTATCACTCTCTCTCTCTATCCAAACATCCTGCAGGTGAGAATTATAAAGATATCTGTATTACGAAAAGACTTGAAAACCCCATGGCTGAGTAAGTGTAGTTTCTACAGGTTTGTAACCAGTCTTGCCTTCCAGAGAAGCAAAAATTTCAATGGCTTCTCTTCCTCATTCCTTTCAACCTCTCTGCAGCATCTTCTGTTGTTGATAATGGTCGATAATACTGATTGTTATCTACATGCCACATGAGGTAAGAAGCACTCGAAGGGTATTATTTCACATTTATACTTTGCAAGAGCCTTATGAGATAAGTCGTAAGATAGCCTTCACTGTCCAGATAAAGGTAGTGTAACTTGCTCACAGTCTTGCAATGGACAAAGGTTAGAACAGAGATTCAATAGGAAATCTTTCTGACTCCTGGCTCTAGCCTCTTCCAGGTTCTGCTACACTATCTCCCAGTCAGCAGCATTTCCGGGAAATGCTTTCTTGAAAGAAGATCACATCTCTGGGCCTTCTTGTCTTTCCTCTCTCTTTTTTTTTTTTCCAAAGATTCTTTAATTTATTTATTTGACAGACAGAGATCACAAGTAGGCAGAGAGGCAGGCAGAGAAAGAGGGGGAAGCAGGCTCCCCACAGAGAGCCCGATGCGGGACTCGATCCCAGGACCCTGAGATCATGACCCAAGTGGAAGGCAGAAACCCAACCCACTGAGCCACCCAGGTGCCCCTCTCCTCCCTCTTTTACCAGAACTTCACCAGCTTTCTCTTTTTTTCTCTGCATATGTGGGTATTTCCTCCATACCCTGGGCTTCTTCTCATCCACTGTTCTCATTTATTTCAGTAGCTTTGGCTTCTGCTACTATCCATGTGATGCCACCATCTTCATCAATTTTCTTGAGTTCCAGAACCTTCTCTTTGGTGGTGGTTATGCTCCTCTTTGCAGCCAAAGTGTCCCTTCACTTGTAATTGTGTCTTAGTTAATGGTGTTTCTGTCCACCTAAACTCAGGATTACCCATCATCTCTTCATTTACCACTCATCCAAGTGAAAAATATCTTAAGAATTCTACTTTTGAAAAAAGAAATCTTTTTTTTTTTTCTTATACTTGCAGCACGGCCAAGTTTGAGTTCCCGTTATTACTTGCTGAAGCAGTATTTCAGCAGCCTCCTAACTGCTTTCATTGCCTCTCGTCTCCACATTCTCTAATCAGTCCCACATTGTGCCACCAGAAACATCTTTTTAATCACAGAATAGTTCTTAGAACTCCCCTTTTCAAAAACCTTCAATAGCTTCTCAATGTACACAGACTAATATCAAGCTCCTCTGTTCAGTAAACCCCTTGGCTTAGTTCTGGCTTATCTTAATCCAGTTTAACTTCTACTTCAATACCCCAAAATGTATACACTTTGCCATTCCCTAACCATGCCCTGCCCTTGTCTCCTCCTGATTTTGTTTGTACTGGCCTTTCTTTGTGGTCTGCTGCTTCTTCTTTCATCTTAACCCCTCTTGATCTACCTCTGGTTTTCCCCTATGATACTCCTCATGGTCCCACTATGACCCCCACTAAATGACTCATCCACCTCTTCATTTATTGAAGAAGTATTTATTGAATATTTATCCTGTGCATGACTCTATGCTCAGATCTGGAATCTTAAAAATAAGAGGCAGTTTCTCTTTTCTCAAGGAGTCTTTAACAGTCTAATGGGGAAGACAAGTAAATAAGCAATTTAAATGACATACAGTTTTCATGAAAGATACAAACTACCAAATCTCACTCAATAAAAAAAGAAAAACCTTGAAAGTGCAATGGTTATTTAAAGAAGGAGGAGGAGGAGGAGGAAAGAGGGAGGAAGAAGAAGAGGAAGAGTAAGAAGGAGAAGGAGACAACGAAGAAGGAGGGAGGTAGGGGAAGAAGAGAAGGATTCACTAGTAATTCTACTAAATATTTAAGGAAGAAATGATACTAATTATCACAAACTCTTCCTGGAAATAAAGTTTCCACCATTACATTAGGGTTATGCAAACTAACAACCTAATATATTAATACAGCAGAAGATAAATCATTTGCAGTTTAAGGGAGACATTTACTAATACTAAAACCAGCAAAAACCCTAGGCGGGGGTGGAACTAGAGACCAATGTCTTTAATATAGATTGTCTTTGATTTCTGCCACCTTTATAAGTCCTCATGTTAGTCTACTGTATTCTCTGCATCTAGCTTCAAGACAAGCAGAAATAGAGTGTGTGGGGATCACAAGATCCCTCAAAGTATATATTGCTTCTGCTTTCACCTATTGACCAAATCTCAGTATGCTGGCCCCATGTAAAGGCAGGGAAGGCTGGGAGATACACTTATGCTGTGTACTCAGGAAGAAAAGGAAGCAAATGAGCACATGCAATTGTCTCTGACACAGTGACCCTGAAAACAACATACATTTCATCATTTTCCCTTGGTATTCACGTGGATTTCAGTTGCCTTGAAGTTTTTGGAGCAAGGTGAAGTATAAATTAATTGATCATAATTTTCTTATCATTAAATCATAACTAATTTAATAACAGAGATGTTTTCTATGGCAAAAACTTTTCATTGTACCTATTGTAATTATGAAAGGAGCACATTAAACTTCTACTATGATAATTGAAAAATGCTTAAGAAATGACTCAGCAAATTAAATGAAACTCAGGATCTTTCCATGTCTGCATCCATGTGTATAAATGAAATGAAATTATAGATATCCATGTTTCTAAATAAATTCAAACAAAAATGCCTTCAGTGCGATACAGACTATCATGTTTTTTAAAATTTCTACTTCTAACCTGGACAAAAGAAGTACAGCTATTCTTTGGCTTACGATAGGGTTATATCCTGATAAACCCATCAGAAGTTGAAAATGATCGTTAGCTGAAAATACATTTAAGAGGAGTCAAGATGGTGGAGAAGTAACAGGCTGAGACGACATCAAGCAGCAGGAGATCAGCTAGATAGCCTATCAAACCATTCCGAACACCTATGAATCCAACAGGAGATCGAAGAGAAGAAAAACAACAATTCTAGAAACAGAAAATCGACCACTTTCTAAAAGGTAGGACCAGTGGAGAAGTGAATCCAACGCGACGGGAATATAGACCCCAGGGGGAGGGGCCGGCTCCCAGCAAGTGGCGGAGCACAAAATCAGGACTTTTAAAAGTCTGCTCCACAGAGGGACATCGCTCCAGAGGCTAAACTGGGGTGAAGACCTCATGGGGACAGCGTGGACTCAGGTCCCCCAGGGTCATAGAAGGATCAGGGGTGTCTGAGTGTTGCAGACCTCACAGGTATTAGAGCAGGGAAGCCAGCTGCAGAGATGGAGCCGAGGTTTCCTAGAGCCGTGGTCTGTGACACCGGCCGGTGCTCTGTGCGAGGGGTCCCAACAAGATCCGGGGAGACTCCGACTGGGAGAGCTCAGGGATCTATGGGGTTCGGAGACTCCAGGTGGGCCTCTGCCAAAGACAGAGACGCTTGGTCACAGGCTGGGTGAGCTCGGAGCACTCCCAGAAGCCAGTGAGACAGGACTGATTACACACGATTTTCTCCAAGCGCGGCTGGAGGCTGGGGAGACGGGAGTGATTAAGCGCTTTTCTCTGAAGGCGCACTGAAGACTGGGGCCCCGAGCTCTCAGCTCCTCTGAGCCGGAGATTAGGAGGCCGCCATTGTCATTCCCGTCCTCCGGAACTCTACAGAAAGCGCGTTCAGGGAACAAAAGCTCCCGAAAGCGAACCTGAGAGGATTAATTAGCCCGGCCCCTGGTAAGGGCGGTGCAATTCCGCCTGGGGCAGAGACACTAGAGAATCACTACAACAGGCCCCTCCCCCAGAAGATCAACAAGAAATCCAGCCAAGACCAAGTTCACTTAACAAGGAGAACAGCGGATTCTTATCTGGACAAAATGACAAGGCGGAAAAACTCACCACAAAAAAAAGAACAGGAGGCAGGACCGAAGGCTAGGGACCTAATCAATACAGACATTGGTAATATGTCAGATCTGGAATTCAGGACGACGATTCTCAAGGTTCTAGCCAGGCTCAAAAAAGGCATGGAAGATATTAGAGAAACCCTGTCAGGAGAAATAAAAGCCCTTTCGGGAGAAATAAAAAAACTAAAATCTAATCCAGTTGAAATAAAAAAAGCTATTAATGAGGTGCAATCAAAAATGGAGGCTCTTACTGCTAGGATAAATGAGGCAGAAGAAAGAATTAGTGATATAGAAGACCAAATGACAGAGAATAAAGAAGCTGAGCAAAAGAGAGACAAACAACCACTGGACCATGAGGGGAGAATTCGAGAGATAAGTGATGCCATAAGATGAAACAATATTAGAATAATTGGGATTCCAGAAGAAGAAGAAAGAGAAATAGGAGCAGAAGGTATACTGGAGAGGATTATTGTAGAGAATTTCCCTAATATAGCAAGGGGAACAAGCATCAAAATCCAGGAGGTGCAGAGAACACCCCTCAAAATCAATAGGAATCGACCCACACCCCGCCATTTAATAGTAAAATTTACAAGTCTTAGCGACAAAGAGAAAATCCTGAAAGCAGCACGGGACAAGAAGTCTGTAACGTACAATGGTAAAAATATTAGATTGGCAGGAGACTTATCCACAGAGACCTGGCAGGCCAGAAAGAACTGGCATGATATATTCAGAGCACTAAACGAGAAAAACATGCAGCCAAGAATACTTTATCCAGCTAGGTTATCATTGAAAATAGAAGGAGAGATAAAAAAGCTTCCAGGACAAACAAACACTGAAAGAATTTTTAAACACCAAACCAGCTCTACAGGAAATATTGAAAGGGGTTCTCTAAGCAAAGAGAGACCCTAAAAGTGTTATCAGGAAGGAACAGAGACAATATACAGTAACAATCACCTTACAGGCAATACAATGGCACTAAATTCATATCTCTCAATAGTTACCCTGAACGTAAATAGGCTAAATGCCCCAATCAAAAGACACAGGGTTTCAGAATGGATAAAAAAACAAAACCCATCAATATGCTGCCTACCAAGAAACTCATTTTAGACCTGAAGACACCTCCAGATTGAAAGTGAGAGGGTGGAAAACAATTTACCATGATAATGGACATCAGAAGAAAACTGGGGTGGCAATCCTTATATCAGATCAATTAGATTTTAAGCCAAAGACTATAATAAGAGATGAGGAAGGACACTATATCATACTCAAAGGGTCTGTCCAACAAGAAGATCTAACAATTTTAAATATCTACGCCCCTAACATGGGAGCAGCCAACTATATAAACCAATTAATAACAAAATCAAAGAAACACATTGACAAGAATACAATAATAGTTGGAGACTTTAACACACCCCTCACTGAAATGGACAGATCATCCAAGCAAAAGATCAACAAGGAAATAAAGGTCTTAAATGACACACTGGACCAGATGGACATCACAGATATATTCAGAACATTCCATCCCACAGCAACAGAATACACATTCTTCTCTAGTGCCCATGGAACATTCTCCAGAATAGATCACATCCTGGGTCATAAATCAGGTCTCAACAGGTATCAAAAGATTGGGATCATTCCCTGCATATTTTCAGACCACAATGCTCTGAAGCTAGAACTCAATCACAAGAGGAAATTTGGAAAGAGCCCAAATACATGGAGACTCAACAGCATCCTTCTAAAGAATGAATGGGTCAACCAGGAAATTAAAGAAGAATTGAAAAAAACCATGGAAACAAATGATAATGAAAACACAACGGTCCAAAATCTGTGGGACACAGCAAAGGCAGTCCTGAGAGGAAAATATATAGCGATACAAGCCTATCTCAAGAAACAGGAAAGGTCTCAAATACACAACCTAACCCTACACCTAAAGGAGCTCGAGAAAGAACAACAAAGAAAGCCTAAACCCAGCAGGAGAAGAGAAATAATAAAGATCAAAGCAGAAATCAATGAAATAGAAACCAAAAAAAAAACAACAATAGAACAAATCAATGAAACTAGGAGCTGGTTCTTTGAAAGAATTAATAAGATTGATAAACCTCTGGCCAGACTTATCCAAAAGAAAAGAGAAAGGACCCAAATAAATAAAATCATGAATGAAAGAGGAGAGATCACAACCAACACCAAAGAAATACAAACAATGATAAGAACATATTATGAGCAACTCTATGCCAACAAATTTGACAATCTGGAAGAAATGGATGCTTTCCTAGAGACATATAAACGGCCAAAACTGAACCAGGAAGAAATAGAAAAGCTGAATAGGCCCATAACCAGTAAGGAGATTGAAACAGTCATCAAAAATCTCCAAACAAACAAAAGCCCAGGGCCAGATGGCTTCCCAGGGGAATTCTACCAAACATTTCAAGAGGAATGAATTCCTATTCTCCTGAAACTGTTCCAAAAAATAGAAATGGAAGGAAAACTTCCAAACTCATTTTATGAGGCCAGCATCACCTTGATCCCCAAACCAGACAAGGATCCCATCAAAAAAGAGAATTACAGACCAATATCCTTGATGAACACAGATGCGAAAATTCTCACCAAAATACTAGCCAATAGGATCCAACAGTACATTAAAAGGATTATTCACCACAACCAAGTGGGATTTATTCCAGGGCAGCAGGGTTGGTTCAACATCCGCAAATCAATCAATGTGATACAATACATTAACAAAAGAAAGAACAAGAACCATATGATACTCTCAATAGATGCTGAAAAACATTTGACAAAGTGCAACATCCCTTCCTAATCAAAACTCTTCAACGTGTAGGGATAGAGGGCACATACCTCAATATTATCAAAGCCATCTATGAAAAACCCACGGCAAGTATCATTCTCAATGGAGAAAAACTGAGAGCTTTTCCGTTAAGGTCAGGAACACGGCAGGGATGTCCACTATCACCACTGCTATTCAACATAGTACTAGAAGTCCTAGCCTCAGCAATCAGACAACAAAAAGAAATTAAAGGCATCCAAATCGGCAAAGAAGAAGTCAAACTATCGCTCTTTACAGATGGTATGATACTATATGTGGAAAACCCTTTTGGGTTTTCCCAAACTCCAAATCTTCTAGAGCTTGTACAGGAATTCAGTAAAGTGTCAGGATATAAAATCAATGCACAGAAATCAGTTGCATTTCTTTACACCAACAACAAGACAGAAGAAAGAGAAATTAAGGAGTCAATCCCATTTACAATTACACCCAAAACTGTAAGATACCTAGGGATAAACCTAACCAAAGAGGCAAATAATCTATACTCAGAGAACTATAAAGTACTCATGAAAGAAATTGAGGAAGACACAAAGAAATGGAAAAATGTTCCATGCTCATGGATTGGAAGAATAAATATTGTGAAAATGTCTATGCTACCTAAAGCTATCTACACATTTAATGCAATGCCTATCAAAATCCCATCCAATTTTTTCAAGGAAATGGAACAAATCATCCTAAAATTTATATGGAACCAGAAAAGACCTCGAATAGCCAAAGGAATGTTGAAAAAGGAAGCCAAAGTTGGTGGCATCACAATTCCAGACTTCAAGCTCTACTACAAAGCTGTCATCATCAAGACAGTATGGTACTGGCACAAAAACAGACACATAGATCAATGGAACAGAATAGAGAGCCCAGAAATAGACCCTCAACTCTATGGTCAAGTAATCTTTGACAAAGCAGGAAAGAATATCCAATGGAAAAAAGACAGCCTCTTCAACAAATGCTGTTGGGAAAATTGGACAGCCACATGCAGAAAAATGAAATTGGACCATTTCCTTACACCACACACGAAAATAGATTCAAAATGGATGAAGGACCTCAACGTGAGAAAGGAATCCATCAAAATCCTTGAGGAGAACACAGGCAGCAACCTCTTCGACATCAGCCCCAGCAACTTCTTCCTAGGAACAACGCTAAAGGCAAAGGAAGCAAGGGAAAAAATCAACTATTGGGACTTCATCACGATCAAAAGCTTTTGCACAGCAAAGGAAACAGTCAACAAAACCAAAAGACAACTGACAGAGTGGGAGAAGATATTTGCAAATGACATATCAGATAAAGGGCTAGTATCCAAAATCTACAAAGAGCTTAGCAAACTCAACACCCAAAGAACAAATAATCCAATCAAGAAATGGGCAGAGGACATGAACAGACATTTCTGCAAAGAAGACATCCAGATGGCCAACAGACACATGAAAAAGTGCTCCACATCACTGGGCATCAGGGAAATACATATCAAAACCACAATGAGATACCACCTCACACCAGTCAGAATGGCTAAAATGAACAAGTCAGGAAATGACAGATGCTGGTGAGGATGTGGAGAAAGGGGAACCCTCCTACACTGTTGGTGGTAATGCAAGCTGGTGCAACCACTCCGGAAAACAGCATGGAGGTTCCTCAAAAAAATTGAAAATAGAGCTACCTTATGACCCAGCCATTGCACTACTGGGTATTTACCCTAAAGATACAAACGTAGTGATCCAAAGGGGCACGTGTACCGGAATGTTTATAGCAGCAATGTCCACAATAGCCAAGTTATGGAAAGAATCTAGATGTCCATCAACAGATGAATGGATAAAGAAGAGGTGGTATATATATGTAATGGAATACTATGCAGCCATCAAAAGAAATGAAATCTCACCATTTGTGACAACATGGATGGAACTAGAGCGTATTATGCTTAGCGAAATAAGTCAACTGGAGAAAGACAACTATCACATGATCTCCTTGATATGAAGAAGTGGAAATGCAACGGCGGTGGGGGTTAAGGTGGTAGGAAAAGAAAAAATGAAACAAGATGGGATCAGGAGGGAAACAAACCAAAAGAGACTCTTAATATCATAAAACAAACGGAGGGAGGTGGGGGGGAGAGGGATTGGAAGAAGGTGGTGGGGTTACATTATATGTTTAAATTTAAAAAAGCTTAAATAAAATTAAAAAAAAAGAAAAGAAAATACATTTAAGACACCTAACCTATCAAACATCCTGAACGTGGCATAGCCTACTTTAGATGTGTTCAAAACAGTGACCTTAGCCCACAGTTGGGCAAAACCGTCTAACAAAGCCTATTTAATACTAAAGTACTGAGTATATGATGTAACTGATTGAATACTGTACTGAAAGTGAACAACAGAATGATTGTATGGATACAGAATGGCTGAGAATGGACTTCTTGTTGACCCTCGTGACTGGGAGTATGGCTTACTGCCACTGCCCCACATCACACAAGAAGATGGCACCTCATATCTCTAATCCAGGGAGAGATCAAAACTCAAATTCCAAAGTATTTTTTTACTGAACACTATCACTTTCTCACCATTGTAAAGTTGAAAAATCATAAGCCAAATCGTGAGTCCAAGACTATCTGTGCATATTAACTATCTCATTATATCACAGAGTGGTGGAAAGAGAAGTGGATTATGAAGTAGGAATCCCAGGTTTTAGCGTTGACTCCATTAATATCTGTGGTCCTAAGAAGCCAGCTCTACTCTGTGGATCTTGTCAGTAAAGTGAAAGATTTGGATGAGATTATCTCCAAAGTACTTTTCATTTCTAGTGTTCTGAGAGTCTTTACAAAGCCATAAACTCAAGCTCGCTTGCTCCCTTTGGAGTCAAAGGGGCTTAGCATTCAAGAACGAGTGTGTTGGTGGCAGAACCTCAACTGGAATGAAAAGAGAGAGAGGAAGAGAGACAGGCAAACCAAATTGAACCAAATGCCTCTTTACCTTAGGAACTTGTAATGTACAGTTAAATCTATCTAGGGATAATTATAATTATTTGTATTTTTCCCATAAGAATTTGGTTATTTGGGGTTCAGCAAGTCAGTAGTTGCTGCCATAGATGATAACTTTATCCACATGCACCTATGGATCATGGAACGGGTTCTAACATTCCAATAACTAAGACTATCAAATGAATATAAAAATACTGCAATTTCCTGGTTTTTATTTAATTAATTTCTAAGAAGGAAACACAAATAAAAGATTTAGGTCCCAGAAGAGACCACACGAAATAGAAACAACACAGGAACAGAAGCTTGAAAATCTGTATTCTATTTTCTCTGGGCTCCAATTTATTTTCATGATGTTGGCAAGTACCTTAAGGTCTTTAGGCACCAGTTTCTTTATTAAAGAAAGAAATGTTTGGGTTTGTGGGACGTTAGGATGCCTGACAATCACGCAATTCCTTTAATAAGTGAAAAATAAGATCCAAATTGAGAAAAACAAATGGTCATATAATACTAAAGGCCTATCTCAGATAAATCCAGTAGAAAGACTCATAAGCAACATTTCCCTCAAGAACTGGCATTCTGGCTTACCTTGGACCTACCGCCATTGTTACGAGAGAACACAAAAGGACAAGTTTTATATTCTGTTTAGAGGTTAAAAGAAAAAGTTAAGTTCCTATGTCACAGGCCTCAACATCAGCGAAGTCTAAAGGTAGAATAAGTAAAAAATAAGCAAACATGAAACTTAGATCAATGGAAAGGTGAAAAACTTTTCATATTTTTCTTTTCACTATATCAGTGAAGTGAGAAACAAATGTTTCTGTAGAGAAATTAATTTCAGTTTCAAGCCTCAACTTAAAATCTGTCAACCTTCATTTAATATGTTTCTTCTAAGGAAAGTATGAAGAGAATATA
Source organism: Taxidea taxus jeffersonii (assembly GCA_003697995.1). Lineage (NCBI taxonomy): Eukaryota > Metazoa > Chordata > Mammalia > Carnivora > Mustelidae > Taxidea > Taxidea taxus. The sequence continues at coordinate 10,779 of RCUC01118890.1, forward strand.
CACTGAAGAGTAATTCAAAATAAACTGAAATATATTTTTAGCAAAAATTAATACTGCTTCTAGAACTTAAGATGCAAGAAATTTTTTAAAAAGATATTTTTTCTCAGAAATATTCTTAGCAGGAAATTTTTCTAGAACTACATTAAAGTATTTCCTGAATATTATAGCAGTTAATTAATTTCTCTTTAACTGCATTTGCCTTTGGATCTCACATACCAAACATCTTACTAGTCAAGGTGGTTCAATTGTTTAATTACAGTACTTTTCATTCTTTTGATGATTACTTTAGACTATTTCTTTAGAACTATGGGATAACTTAGATTTTATCCTTGAGAAGACAATTCTGCTGTTAGGAAAACAAAAACTGTTGTTTAGCTACTCAGGTCTTAGGACAATCATAAGAATTTAGATTCATAAAACCAAATAAACAAATGTGGTTTTTGCCTTAATGGCCACATGATGAGCACCAAGCTGCTTTTGTTTTAAACAAATATGGACTGTCGTTTTAAATTTCTTCCCATTGTATAATGTAACAAAACATTTTACAAATAGCCAGGAAGGAAATCAGACTCATGAGGATTCTTAAGATAGTCATTATAAGTCCTTGTGCACATTCACACACATACACACGCACAGAGCTGTCTTAGAAATGAAAAACATGGCCTAATAGTTTCTGCAAAAAAATACCTTGTTAACCCTTGGGCAAATCATCATGGGAATATGTAGGAGCTGATATCTTGAACAGGATGGACCCTTTAAACCATCCATCATTCTCCTACTAGAAACAACTCCTACTTTTTCATAGGTTGCCTAGAATGTTTAAAGTGATAGAAGTTCTGAGCATATAAACAAGTTAGAAAGATTTCAAAAATAATTGCTCAGATGTCATTTTACAATTCCCTTCACAGTAAATATCTAAAATAATTTTTTAAATTATGCCTTGCTTTCTGTTTTTTTGTACATTTCCATGAATTCTTATATTTCTCTGAATCATCAATACCTCTATTCTCAATTAAATGAATGAAAATTTTAAATACAAAAAAAGAAGCTAGAAGATTAGAGAGAAGAAATGAAAGAAAAATATAGAAATTTAACATTTTGAAAATAATGAGAAAACATCTCTTCTAGATTCTACCACTCAAGACTTTCAAATCCTAAAGCTTCTAAGGATTGAGTAGTAGTTTGAAAACTGCACATAATGCAGTTTTATTTGTTTATTTATTTGTTTGAGAGAGTGACAGAGAGGAAAGTAAACATGGGAAGGGAGAGGGCAGAGAGAGAGGGAAAGAGAGAATCTTAAGTCTCCATGTCCAGCACAGAGGCAGAAAGAGATTTGATCTTAGGACTCTGAGATCATGATGTGAGTCAAAATCAAGAGTCGGACACTTAACCGACTGAACCGCCCAGGTGCCCCCTTCACCTACTCATTAATTCACTAACTATGCACAAAGGGAAACAAAATTCAACAAGAATTTTAAAGCTCTCTTGGATATCATAGACACCCCACATGCTGTGCGTATTCTGGCAGGAAGTTTGCCAAAAATTTGCAGGATGAGGTGTTCGTCCATTCTGGGCAAATCATCCGTTGAAATTTAGAAAGACTCTTAAATATGCCATGATAGCCTTTGTAGGACTTGCTTTTCTTCCACTACCTGTACTAATACTCTAACTGGCAGTGCAAAGGACAATCCTCAGCCCTGTAGAGGTAGACAATAACCTTACAGTGGAGAGAAACTAAGCTGCGATCTGAATGAGGCTTGCGCGTGCCTCTTGTCATTAGTGTTCTGGTACAGGTTTAACAACAGGCTCTCTAGAAGAAAAAAGGTGTATGTGCATGTTAATTGTTTATGATCAATTTTATTGGTATAAAGACTGTGTAGCATACAAATGACAAATAATAATAACATTTCAAAAACTTTTTTTTTCAAATTTCATATAGCCGATTGATGCTCACAGTAGTCTTTTGTCAATTTTTACCAAAGCCTTAAATCCACAACTGATCTCTGGTTACAACCGACGAATGATTATAGTTCCAACATGAACATTGGTTAATATTTTTTTATTTACCTTGACAAAAAAGATAAAGGTAAAAACCCTGAAGAAATCATTTGGAAGCTCACCCATTACCAGTAACATGGGCATTCCTTTGCTGCATCTCATAATCGTTTGCAAATACCAGAAGAATGTGTCATCAAATTTTGCTCTACTCTCAGTATAACAACTACAGATATAGCGCACTTTTCACTGTGGTCTGTGTTATTAACACTTCCTCCATGATTTTTGGAAGTCTAGGCCATCAAAAAACAAACAAACCAACAAACCCCACACACACAATCAATAAAGCCACGATTCATAGCATTTGCCAGTTTCTGTGGTTTAAGTGCCTTCACAATGGTGGAATTCAAGCTACGAACATGCATCCCCCAGGCAGCGTTGGGAAGACATCTATGGGAACATTCCATTATATGGCTTTTCCACCATACAGATACAATAGACATTAATTATGTCAAGAGAAATGGTGATAGTACAATAGAGTAAATTAATTAGGAA
>RCUC01118891.1:0-22496 GCA_003697995.1 Taxidea taxus jeffersonii
AAAAATTCTGAAAATTACAGGAGGACATAGAGAATAAAATAACTTGGGAAAAAACCACCACCCAGAGAAGGTCACTATTAATATTTTGGTGTACATTTTTCCAGATTATTTTTCTATGCATATGTAACAGGGAAAATATTTTAGAACTGTATTAATGTGTTTTGCTCTTGTGCACTTCCATGTATGTCAGCACCCATCATTCTGTACCACGCATCCTCTTGCCTTAAACCATTGGATTCTTACAGCAGGAATGCAAAGAGTGGAAAAAGAGTCGATGTTCAGTTGACTTCTAAAATAAGATTTTTGATTAGACATGAAGAGTTTTGAAAGCCCAATGTAGAGAACAGGCAAGATTTTTTTTTAAATGCTTTGATTTCTCACCAACCTAGGAGAAACAGACACAGTTCTACTAAAAGCCAAGAGCGGGGAAACTCCAAAGATGAGGGACATGCACTGGGGGGAGGGGGATGACTTTGGTTTGAGGATAATGGGGTTTGAGGTAATGGGGTGGAAAGAAGGGCCTGAGGGAAGGGGAGGTAGACAGGTGTATTCTGACGCATACTCTCTGGACTGAATTCCTGGAAGGGAAAGCGTGTTAGGCAAATCAATGGGTAAGCTAAAGGCCAAGGAGACTTTGCCTTGCCCGCCCAAAGAAACCTAGGAGACTGGCCCTCAGGGTGATCCTGCACAAGCATGGGTCAGGGTAGAGCTATAGAAGAACTGGGTTGTGGCTGGATAGATGAGATGGACAGCAGTCCCAAACTGGCTTGACTCCACTGTAACCTAGAAGGGAACCCTCCAGGGGGAAATCTAAAATTTACCCCAGCATTAGTTGGGGAGCAGCCAGTGTGCCTTGACCAGACCGGTGCCCCCCAGTTCCCCCACCACCTTCTCACAGCCCCCCTCTAGGGGAGGAGGAGAAAGAGCCCGGTGAAGGGAATTGGACTTTGAATTGATGAATATTTACCCGATAGAGACCACTTTAAGTCAAAATAGGCTGTTAAACCTGGAGAGACTATTTAATCTGGAGGAGACTGAGATAACTTTAATTGGAAGGGTGGGAGTGTGTGAGAAGATTAGATGAGTTAAGAAAAGTAAAGAAGCCACCCGCCCCTGCTTCTGAGCAGTGTCCTCACTCTACATGTTATATTTTAAGTAAATGAAATACATGAAAATGAATAAAAATTTGTAAGAATTGCTAGCATACACGTTTTTGTAAGACGTTTTTCACCCTATGATATCATTTATTATTATTATTATTTTGTTTCACTTATGTGTTCTTTCCCTCCAGCTAGGCTATTACTATTTTGAGGACAAGGACAGTGTTTTCTATTTCTCGGTGTCTACCTCAGTGCTGAGCACAAAGCAGATACTCCATGTCAATGCCACCTCAAACATTTCTAGTTCTTTCCCTATATACATGCAATTTAGAGAAGTCTTGAGGCGAGCAGATAGTTTGGGGCAAAGGGCCAATGGAAGGAGCCCTGCATGAATACCTGAGTTCTCATCCTGATCAGCCACTGACAGCAAGGTCAGTTCGCCTTTTGACCTCACTTTCTCCACTTTTCTCACTTTCTCAGAGTTAATGCCTTCACTACCTCAGGTTTATGTGTGAGACTCAAATAAGGAAATGGACATGAAATCACCAGGAGGAGAATACCAAATGATAAACCCAAATCTCATTTTACCAGTGACCCCACACTAGAATATCACAGTGCCAGAGATTAGGCTCTCTCCCAGGCTGCCTGGCTTGCCCAACCTTCCCGCAAATCCACCGCTAGACCACCCCCACCTCCACGGTCAGCTCTCTCTGACTGCGGCAGCCAGATTGGAGTCAACGATCTCCCAGTAAATGCTTGTTTTTAAAGAAAAACTGAAAGATTTTTACTTAGCTGACTTGTGACTGTTTCCTGAACATACATGGAAAAAAGATATTTAGAGACAGGAAAACAATAAGGGCATTTTTCATTCTAACAGTGATTAGGGACCGTTAATCCTTTCCACTTCACCAATTAGCAGGTCTTACAGGTCTTGACTGAAAACAAACAAATAAAAGTATTTCCTCCACATACCAATAATCTTAACTTAAGGCATAAGCAGTGATGTAAGCCAGGACATCACCAGGCAAGGAACTGCACCTTGATTTTTTAACCTGGAAGTCTCTGGTATCATGCTCTGTGACAGAATATGGCTCTGCATCTCATTAAAACCCACAGCTTGCCTCCAGTGGTTTCAGAGTCAAAAGCAAGCATGTTCCTAAATAATGCTGGGTTTTTTAAAAATCCTATTCCAATTTAAGTATCATTCACTATTTAAATAAATCTCTGGGGTGCCTGAGTAGCTCAGTGGGTTAAGCATCCAACTCTTGATTTCGGCTGAGGTCATGGTCTCAGGGTCATGAGATCGAGCCCTGCATCAGGCTCTGCCCTGGGCATGGAGCCTGCTTAAGATTCTCTGTCCCTCTCCTTCTGTCCCTCACTCCACCCCCTCAAAACAAACAAACAAACAAATAAATAAATCTCTGAGAACTACCTTCTTGAAATGTAAGCAATTATTCATTCATTTAGGAAACATTAGATGAGAATTTGATACATGCCAGGAGGTGTGCTAGGCACTGGGATGCAAAAATGAATCAAGCTCAGTTCAGTAGGGGAAACAGATCTATCAAACAAGTAATTATTCTACAGTGTAGTAAGTACAATCAAAGATGTTCACTGGCCTAGAGGAAAAAGGACCCAGCATCTAAGGTTGGGTTCTTGAAACCGGCCCTTGATCTGGATGTTTTCATTCATGTACTCATGTCAGAAATACTACGCTCTCTTTGTTTCAGGTATTGGGTAATAGGAATACAGTAGTGAACAAAAGAGATGAAAATCCCTATCCCATGAACTGACATTATTGTGTAGACAATAATGAAGACAAGTAAATACGTGATATTTTTATCTAACTAATGAAAAGAGCTAAGGAAGAAAAATTAAACCATAAATGCAGATTTGAAATTGTAGATGAGAAGGCCATGGAAGGTCTCACTAAGAAGGTGATGCTTAATATCTAAAGAGTGAGATATCCAAGTCTTAATGGCTATGGGGATTCCACAGGACAATATGGCAGAGGGAACAGCAAGCACACAGGCCTTGAAGTACAAAAGAGCCTGGAGGAACTTGAGGAAGAGCAATGTCAGTGTCCCTACTAAGGTAGAGCAAGTAAGGCGAAGAGTAGTGGGAAATGAGATTGAGAGGCAACAGATGAGAAGGGGGCAGGGCGGGGGGCAGACTTTGGACAGGAAGTCATGGGAAGGATCTGAGAGCAAGGGAGTGACTTGATCTGAGAAACTGACCCTGCATGAAATGTTCTTGGGAGCAAAAGCAGCAAGAAGAGCTGGGAGGTCATTGCAGTGGCCCAGGTGAAAGATTCTGGTTTGGACCAGGGTGATGGCAATGGGAATGGTGAGATAATCAGTTCTGGGTACATTTTGTAGGTAGAGCCCATACAATTTGCTGATAGATTGCATGTGATACAAAGGAATCAAAAAAGCACCAAAGTTTTTGGCATGACCAACTGCAAATGTGGCAATGCCATCAACTGAAATGGGACAGACTGACAGGAGCTAGTTTAGGGGGATGGGGCTAGAATTCAACTTTGAACATGTTAGGTTGAGATGTTTCCGATACCAACCAGAGAGATCAAATTGCCAGTTGTATGTTTAGGTCTGGAGTTCAAGGCAGAGTTTGGACAGGGAGATGTAAACTTGGGCACCACCAGCACATAGGCCATGAGCTTAGATAAAATCACCTTGAGAGAATGAGGATATGAAAAGAACAAAGTGGAAGAAAGAAAGAAAAAGGCATCCCGGACAGAGAGGAAGACATGTGAGGACAAGAAGATAAGGACAGGGGTGCCTGGGTGGCTCAGTGGGTTAAAGCCTCTGCCTTCAGCTCAGGTCATGATCCCAGGGTCCTGGGATCGAGCCCCCGCATCGGGCTCTCTGCTCAGCAGGGAGCCTGCTTCCTCCTCTCTCTCTGCCTACTTGTGATCTCGATCTCTCTGTGTTAAATAAATAAATAAAATCTTTAAAAAAAAAAAGAAGAAGAAGGTAAGGACAGAAAGGAGTTTGGTTGAGCTAGAACAGGAGTTGACAAACTTTTCTGTAAAGAGCTGGATAAATGTTTTAGACTCTGTGGATTATACTGTCTCTTGTAACAACTCCATTCTGCTGTCACAGCATGAGAGCAGCTATAGACAATACCCAATTGAACTGAGAGTGGCTGTGTTCAAATGAAAATTTATTTATGGACAGTGGAAGTTGAATTTAACATAATTTTCACATGTCACAAAGTATTAGTCATCTTTTGATTCTTTTCACTCACTTAAATATGTAAAAGCCATCCTTAGCTCACAAGCCATGCAAAAACAGGCAGCAGGCCAGATTTAGTCCACAAGCTATAGTTTGCCAACTTCTAAGCTAGAAGTATATAGCGCGCAATTAGGGAGCAGTGGAAAATAAAATTGCAGAAGTAGTCTGAGTTTACATCATGGATTAGAAATATTGGTATAAAGTGACTGGTACATGGTATACACTCAATAAATAGATATCATTATTGATTTGATGTGTCATAGAAAGGGAACTAGGAGACAACTTTAAGGAAGTGAGATTTATAGTCAAAACTGAGACCTACAATCACAAGATTTAGCAATAGCTAAACCAAGAGAAGGAAGAGGATGAATGAGGCCTTCGCTGAAATAAGACTGGGGGGTGACTCGAGGGGGCCCCAAAGGCATCAGCAAGACATCCTGGTGTCGTTACTAAAAATGCACACATGGATGACAAGATGTAATGTTGCCTTAATTTTATAAAACATATGTGGAAATTCATTGTGGTTGCAGGCATGACTCATTTGCAGTCCATGAATTAAGATCTTAAATCGTTAATACAAAAGATGCTTCAGAACAAATGAACCATATTTTTGTGATAGAGGAGCTTCTCTAATTCTATGCAAGCTTATCAAACCAGAGATAAACATGGTATACCAGTGTTTGTGTTTAAAGTGGTCCCATTCTGCTCAGAATCACCAGAGAGAATGTAGGCTGAGTAGTAAAAATGGACTACCAGTCCTCCCCTCTAAACCACATCCCTACTAGCAGAAGTTTTCTTGTTCTGCTGCTTCCAAATTGGGTTAATTTAGCCCACACCCCCAACTTTACTGGGCCTCACTCTTCACTTCTGTAAAAATGAAACTAATAATGTATTTACTCATTTGAAAGCTGAAGAACAAATTTTTCACCTTTTGGATTTTTTCAGTTAATTTGAATCACTATTAAAATTTTGAAGCATTTTTTTTTCTTTCTAGAATTATAACTTTTTGCCTGCCACAAAATTTCAGCTATCAGTTTGCCATAAAAATAACCTGAACAGGGGCGTCTGGGTGGCTCAGTCGGTTAAGCATCTGACTCTTGGTTTTGGCTGTGGTCGTGATATCCAGGGTCCCAATGTCCCAGTAGTGATGTCTGGGTCAGGAGATGGAGCCCGGCATCCAGCTCCACACACAGAGGGCATCTGCTTCCTCTCTCCTTCTCCATCTGCCCCTCTCCCCCTGAAATAAATCTTTTAAAAAATACTTTATTTATTTATTTATTTGAGAGAGAGAGAGAGAGCACAAGAGGGTGGAGGGTCAGAGGGAGAAGCAGACTCCCCACTGAACAGGAAGCCTAATGTGGGGATTCAATCCTGGGACTCTGGGATCATGACCTGAGCCAAAGGCAGTCCTTTAACTGACTGAGCCACCCAGGTGCCGTAAATAAATCTTTTAAAAAAATAATCTGAACAAAACTATTATGGAACAGACATTTTTCTTCTTCGGTAAACAAAACAAAACTTCACAGTCTACCAACAATATGTGATTGAGATTCTTTTTTTTTTTTTTTTTACTTTATTTAAGCTTTATTTAAACATATGATGTAACCCCACCACCCTCACCCAACCCCTCTTCCCCCCACCCCCCTCAGTTTGTTTTATGACATTAAGAGTCTCTTTTGGTTTTTCTCCCTCCCGATCCCATCTTCTTTCATTTTTACTTTTCCTACCACCTTAACTCCCACCCCCGTTGCATCTCCACTTCCTCATATCAGGGAGATCACGTGGTAGTTGTCTTTCTCCAGTTGACTTATTTCGCTAAGCATAATACACTCTAGTTCCATCCATGTCGTCGCAAATGGTAAGATTTCATTTCTTTTGATGGCTGCATAGTATTCCATCGTATATATATATACCACATCTTCTTTATGTGATTGAGATTCTTGAGGATGTGCTTCAGGAACTGTTTGTTGAATACTTAAAAATAAAAATCAGTGTTCCATTTTTAAGGAACAGCTGGCTATGACTCCTCTGCCATTTTTGCTTTATGATCCCTTCTGATTCTTAGCTGTAATTAATTTACTGGGAAGATTTTACAGGACTGAATTAACAATGCAAACACGCAGTTGTACAATAAAAGTCGGTGCTGTTATTCTTTACATCTCTGTATTTTGAAAAACCATCACTATTTCTCAAAGAGGCTCTCAGATACAGATCAAGTTATATTACATGGCAACAGTAAAGCTCCTTTAACCACAATAAAAACATTCTCAAGGATCATCTTATGCCCTACAAATAAAGTTTCAGGAATATTTGACAAAATAAAAATTCCAGTCTAACAAGGGATTGTCCCTTAAAAATTGTTTAGCAAGGAACAAGAGCTATGATAAATTAACACATGGTAGTGGAACATTTCCTGCCTGTGGCTTCAGTTCTCATATTTCTGTCTTGCTCTTCACAATATTATTGTTGTGATGGGGGAAAGGTGCCTGTTGTTAATGATTTCTGTGCCTGTTGTTTTGCCCACATTCTCCAGAAAGTTCTTTCAAGACTGTTCTTTGGAATCAGGCTTTGCGTGCACACTCCAAGTGAAAGTTGGGCATTTGCCAGTGAATTCAATGTCAGTGTCAACTGTCTGGGTCTGGGAACCCCTCTGTGAAAGGACTAGAGTTGTAGGTCCTAATTCTGGCACTGTCACTTACTAGTATTGTGTCCCTTGGCCAAATGAGCTTTTGTTTCATTATCTGTAAAATGAGAATAATAAAAACTGCATTGCCTATTTCTCAGAGTTGTTGTGAAGAACAAATAAAATACGGCATGTAGAAGTGCTTTTAAACAAGTGGGAAGTAAATGTTAAGTCTTTTTTTAATTGTGGTAAAATACACATATAAATTTTGCCACTTTAACCATTTTAGGTGTCCAGTTCAGTGGCAATTAAATACATTCACATTGTTGTACAATCATCACCACCATCCGTTTCCAGAACTTTTCCATCCTCCCCAACTGAGACACTACCCAGTAAACACTAAGTCCCTATTCCTCCTTCTCCCCAGCCCTTGGCAACCAGCATTCTAACTTTCTGCCTCTACAAATCTGACTGCTCTCAGTACCTCATATAAGTGGATCACACAATATTTGTCCTGTTTGTGACTGGCTTATTTTACTTAGTATAACATTTTCAAGGTTCATCCAAGTTGTAACATACATCAAAATTTCCTTTCTGTGTAAAACTGGATAATATTCCATTTTATGTATAAGTCCTATTTCATTTGTTCATTACTAGACAGTTGGGTTGTTTACCCACTTTGGCTACTGTGAATAATGCTGCTATGAGCATTAGTGTACAAGTACCTGTTTGAGTCCCCGCTTTCAATTCTTTTGGGTAGACACCATGTTGTGGAATTCCTGGTTCATATGGTAATTCCATGTTTAATTTTTTGAGGAACTTCCTTACTGTTTTCTAAAAGGCTGTGCCATTTTACATTTCTGTCCATAGTACACAAGGGTTCCAATTTCTCCCACATCCTCACCAACACTTATTTTATATATATATTTTATATGTGTGTATACACACACACACACACACATATATATGCCATCATAATGGTTATGAAGTAGTATCTCACTATGGTTATGATTTGCATTTCCCCAATAATTCATGATGCTGAACATCTTTTCATAAGCTATTGACCCTTTGTTTATCTTCTTTGGAGAAGTATCTATTCAAGTCCTTTGTCCATTTTTAATTGGGTTGTTTGTTTTTTTTTGTTATTGAGTTGTAAGCATTCTTTATATATTCTGGATGTTAACCCCTTGTCAGATATATGGTTTGCGAGTATTTTCTCCCATTTCATGAATTGTCAAATTTATGTACCAGAACCTATAAAAAAATATGCTCAATTTTTCACCATGTGGAACTTTAGAACACTCTCCCAAACAAAGTTTCTCAACATAGACATGATACCATAGTTTAAAGACCAGATGAGAAATTTTCATGGTATGGGGGTGGGGTACCTGGGTGACTCAGTCAGTTGGATGTCTGCCTTCAGCTCAGGTCATGATCTCAGGATCCTGGGATCTAGTCCAGCATCAGGCTCTCTGCTCAGTGAGAGTCTGCTTTTCCCTCTGTGCTCGCCTCCCCCCGCCTCAAGTAAATAAAAATCTTTTTTTTAAAATGAAATTTTCATTGGCAAAGTTTTTTCTTTTGATTTAAGTAGTAAGAAAAAAAACTTCAAACTTCCCCTACATACAACCTATCTCAGTAAGATATTTAATATAGCAGTAAGTGGAAAGTGTTTTTCTTTACCTGCTTATACAATCATTAGGTAGATTAAAAGATCTGACAACAAAAAGCTAAAGCTATATATGCCTGAGGGGAGAAAATAGAGACACTTTTTAAAAAATAACATTTCCTGTTTGTGCCTTGCCATTCACCATCCACAAAGGAAAAATGAACAAGACATATTCCTAGGAGAGAATAATCACCCTCTTCACAGGCAAACTGTTAAATTGCATAGGTGGAAATAACATAAAAAAAAATGCTGAGTACCTTCCAGGCTTTCATTCAACCATTTATTTTATGAACTTTTTATTTGGCTCTCTGTTAGGTGCTGGAGCGCAGAAATGAATGGACACCGTTCCTGCCTTCAAGGAGCTCTCACTCCAGATGGGTGGGGGATGACCAAGTAAACAGTTAATTACAGTACAACATGGTGAGTACCACAGAGCTCTGAGAAGTGTTTCCATTGTGGATAATTCACAGCTGACCTCTGTGAGGAGTATCTCAGACGTATCAAGTCTATTGCTAATGAATGAATGGCTTATGAAAGCCATTATGAATATAAAACCTTATGAAATGTTAATTACTGCTATTATATTCTTTGTACTCTTTTATTACTAATAGGTAGGGCATAAAAACCACAGAGCATTTTGCATCTAAAAATTTTTTAAATATTGTTTTCACCATCAAAATAATGCATTCTTCTTATAGAGAGTGCAAGCAATACAGAACTCACCAGAGTTAACCATCTTTAACAGTTCACTATGTTCTAGTTCATCTAAAATAGCATCCTAAATTCAAAGGTGCTAAAAAGTGGAGAGAACAAAAGGATTTTAGTAAGTACTTGAAGTCTTGGGTCTATGTGAGCAGAAGGCAGAGGCACCAAGGCAATCCTGAGCAAACTGTATGGGAGAATTTGCAAGAAATCTGGCTTGCATGATTGAAAGAGGATTATATGCATTTACATACTAATGTTTTATACTTCCACGTGCTGTATATTACTCTAAAAATGTATATTGCATTCCCCCAAATCCCTGGCTCTTAGAAGATGCTCCCAATGTTTATGTTTCCAGAGCTGTACTTAGGACCTTACAAATAGGTTAAGGAATATCATCATCACTGTTCAGAAGATTTATTTTGTATTACTCAAGTGAAACTTTGCCTGGAAGAAGATAAATCTCCAGTTTCTGAAACATTGGTCAATAAGTACATATTGGTCCCACATGGACGGGTATGAAGAAGCAGGTGACTTTTTTTTCATGCCTTGTCCCATATTTATTTTCCTTTCTAAAATCCAAAGGGTGTTAGGGAATGAAAAATGTGGAGATGCAACCTATCCAACTGTCAGGTCTCTTTGTTTTAGAAACATTAAGGAGACAGCACGATGTAACATAGTATAAGAGGAAAACTTGTAGATGGAGACCGAGGTTCTACTCTTAGCTCTACCACTAATTAGATGTATAATTTTAGATAAATCACTTAACCTCCCTAGATCTCTGTTTCTCATCCCTAATTGCTCTATCTAGTTCATAGGTTATTGTGAAGATCAAAAGAAATCATAAATGTGGAAGCACTTCAAATAATGTAGTATGTGCATACTATGAAGTATCATTAATACACACATATATCATTGGTCTGCAATGCCACTCTGAGACTCAGGCAAGAGGAGCCCTTGTCCTGAGCCCTGTACTTCACAAACACAAATACAAACACAAACGCAAACACATTCAACTCTATCAAATATCTCTCAGCATGTTCCTAGTATGGCCTCAACTCTGACAATAGCAACAATGTTCTTTGGAGTGATTTAAAGATTACATATATTACTCTCTGGATCTGCCCCAAATGGGATCATCTTGATCAAACACATATCAAATCTGACCTCACAGACATTCTGGTTCACAATAGATATGCCATTTAAATGCTCTTAGAAAAGTAAGATTTAATTTTAGACAAGATGGTGAGCTGCACTAGGATAGTTAACTAAAACAATAGATGATTCTCAAATAAATAAGGAATTGTGGTCTGTGGTGGAAAATATTTTTTATTTTGTGCTAACGACAGTTATTTGGTATGGGCTATTGCTTGCTATTAATGATGTTAGCAGAAACTAAGCTTGCCTATTTCACTTTTTAAATAATTTAAAATACTTTTTAAATTTTTAGAGAGGGGCGCCTGGGTGGCTCGGTGGATTGAAGCCTCTGCCTTCGGCTCAGGTCATGATCTCAAGGTCATGATCTCAGGTCCTGGGATTGAGCCCTGCATCAGGCTCTCTGCTCAGTGGGGAGCCTGCTTCCTCCTGTCTCTCTGCCTGCCTCTCTGCCTACTTGTGATCTGTCAAATAAATAAATTTTTAAAATAAATAAATAAATAAATTTTTAGAGAAAATGATTTTTCTAAATATAAATATGCTAAATGCGACTAGCACAACAAAAATGATATTCCAATAAAATGACAGAAAATTGAAAGAAGGAAATAAACGGGTTTGTGTAATTATTAAATTATTTGTATACAACTACATATCTATATATTACATATCTACATCTGGAGAGGTATGCACTATTTTCTATTGTAGGTATATATGATATTTATATGTCATATATATTATATTATAGACAGAGGTATGGTCCCCTATGAAGAGAGATTTGAACAGATTGAACCATATATTTTTCTTTTTGTTTTTCTTTATATCTCAGCATGGAAAAAGTTGAAAGAAGTTTTAACACTATACGGATATAGATAGTGCATATAGGCTGGTGGAAAAAAGTACAGGTGATAGAATTTTTATGATAAAATCAAAATTTTATTGTTTTCTGTGATAATGATCATTAGAACAACTCCATTAAAATGTTTGAACATGATTTGTAAAATTTGCGGTTCATTTCCAAATATAAGTATTGATTTAGAAATTTTATTGACAATTCTAGTTGCTACTGACTCAGCAAAACTAAACTTTTACAATTCTATCAAAGCAAATTTTTTTTTAAATTTTATTTATTTATTTATTTGACAGAGAGAAAGAGCACAAGCAAGGGGAGTGACAGACAGAGGCAGAGGGAGAAGCAGGCTCCCCATGGAACAGAGACCCCAATGTGGGGCTCAATCCCAGGAGCCTGGGATCATGACCCATTCTGGAGGCAGGTGCTTAACTGACTGAACCACCCAGGCACCCCTCAAAGCAAATTTTTAAAACATCTAATATTAAAGAATTACTTTCTTCATATGATAAAAAAGATTTTATTTATTTATTTGACACAGAGAGAGAGAGCACAAGTAGGCAGAGAGAGAGGGGGAAGCAGGCTCCCCACTGAGCAGAGAGCCCTATGCCCTATGCGGGGCTAGATCCCAGGACCCTGAGATCAGGACCCAAGCCAAAGGCAGAGGCTTAACCCACTGAGCTACCCAGGCGCCCCTTAATGTGAATTTTTTAAGAGGTCCTTTCTTCTAGAGATGCATATGATATATTCATGTTTAAAATGGTAAGATATCTAGGATTTGCTTCAAAATAATAGGATCTAAAGAGTTGGGGAGCATAGATGAGGCAAGACTGACTAAGTGAATAATTATTGAGGCCAGATGACAGGTACAATATATCTACATTTGTAAATGTTTATATGCAAATGCTTTTAAATTTCCATAATAAAAAGTTAAACAAAAAGCTAAAAAGTATATTGATTTAGAAAACGTTTTGTTATTGGTGTCAACGAACTCAAATTATGTGGATTATAGCATTATAATTAGGGTTTTCCTGGAAAAAAGCACAAAATAAATATGTGGTAATTTATGACTTATATACATCTTTATCTTATTACTCATCCAAGCATCACAAGCCCATCAACACAACACCCAAATGTATAATAATAATTAAGTCCAGTGATTTTTGCTGTTTAGCTCAATATAAAAACCACTCATATAAAAACCATTGCTCTATACGTCAAAAAATTTTTTTGTCATAATAAAGGTATATTTGTCAAGAAAGGTGGATAGAACACATTAATTTTTTTTTTACCTTGATATACAACTTAATGATCTGGACCTATCGTATATAGCCCTCTACTTGCACTCTTGTCCTGGGTACCGCAAATGTTAGGGACAAGCATGCTCTCAGAATTTCCATTTTATTCTTTATTTTAACAACTAAGATGGTTTGGCAGGGAATACCTAGAAAATGTTTTCTTTTTTCAACTTATAATTGTTTTCCTCTATATATTTTAGGAAAATACGTGTATTTTTGCTTGAAATCATCAGTGGGTCTCAGATATCTCTGAATGCTCCACCCAAGGCAGGAACCATGTGTGTTCATGATATGTTGACAGTCTGCCCCGTACACAATAGTCTTGCCTCCTTAGCAAGAATAGATGAGATCAAGTTACAGTCATTTCAGGGAAGATCTTAGGGGTAGTTGAGATAACTGGTCATCCATATGGAAAGGTTCTGGAGAGTTCTGTTCATAACCCTAGGCTCTTATTCAATACAAAGGGCTTTAGGAGGATTTGTGCAGAGGGAAAGTTTATGATCCCTATCTTTTATATGATAGAGACATTTAGTTTCATATTTTCTTAGCTTCTAATTCCCAAACGAGGCAATGTAAAGGGGAGAGGTGGTTAAGATAATTATCCGGACAACAATTAATCCAGATGACCAACTAACAATTAGTTTGTTTTGTCTAACCTATTCATATATTCCTACTCAAAAGTCCCCTTTCTGCTCGAATTAGCTGTGTGACAGCTCCAGTCTCCACATACTGCAGTATCAGACTAAAAAAAACACAACTTTGTTATCCCCAGTGAAGTATGTTCATACCACAGCTGTCCAATTCTAAGACACTTTTGATTATAGGATTGACCAAAAATGTAGTAACCACTTTTTTAGGAGATAAAAGAAAAAGACTGTAAAACTGATTCTAATCTTAAAAACACCAAAATGTGTATGTGGGGGGGGGGGTGCAGATGGAAGAGAGTATGTATTAGAATTGAGAAAGCACCAAAATTATTTTTTTGAAATGTACTTTAGAATAAGAAAGCTATTATAACTTTAATGGGAGGCCTTGGGGAATGAAGGGAGTCAGAGAAAGGTGTACAGATGGGTCATTATGTAGGAACAGCATGGTGGCCCTCTGCTCTTGTCAGAAAGGCATAAGAGCATGAGAACCCTGGCAGGAAGGAAGAGTAGGGAGAAGAGGGCTTGAAAGCAGTTATGGGTCATGAAGGAATTGTGCGTAAAGACACACTACATTACATTACATATATTAGGAAACTTGCCTGTGGCTGGTTCTGCCTCCAGATAATCCTAAATAACCAGAAACTAACAAGGAGTTATCAAGGTAAGCCCTCAGTTCTGCAACTTCTTCCCTTAGGTTCTTATCAAAACCTAACCACCAGGCAAAGCATAAGGCCTTTTGGCTAGCATGCTTGAGAAATGGGACTGAGAGTTCTATCTCCTGGAACATAAAAAATTATATTTAATCTTATTTAGTGTAATGTTAAAATATTTTTAATTCTGTATGCAAAGAAATGCCGAATGTTTTGAGACTAAATACCAGAGGGTATAGTCATTAGGTGCTACTGTGTTTACCCAATAATTGGCTCCTTTCCTATAATGGATGAATCTCTGTTTCAAAATGGAAAAGTAAATTAAACAGTAAACAAATTCCTTACATAAAGGTCATATGAGCTCTTTGTAACCAGAGTGAGGTGTTTCATTAAGATTACTGAGTACATGGTATTTTGTTCAGGTGGCTTGCTTCACTCTGTACATGCCAATAACTAGTGTTTAGGAGTCTGAACTATTATAATGGTCACTTTCATGTAATAATCGCATGCTTATTCTCTGGGGAAAAAACATAAAAATTGTGAACACTATGTGACTAAATTGGAAAAATAAATATCTTTTAAAGTTTGGGAATGGGAACAGTGTTTGAAGACAGAGAATAGAAAAGGAAAAGAGGTACTATGGGTTTTCTTGAAAATTTTTATTCTGCCTTCACCACTTTCAAAGTCTAAGTGGATACAAACTGCTACAAAACATCTCTGTGGTTCCATATTCCTCATCCCCAACTCCTATCTAGGTAGAGAGAACACTTTGGTTTTTAATGTGTCCTTCTATTTTTTAAGTCCAGATGACAACTGAAGGTATTGCCTCTTTCATTCATTAAACTCCTACTATGTGCCAGCCATTGTGCTGGACATCATGGAACCTAAGATGACTAAGATAAAGTCCCTACTCTTCAGAAGCTTTAATGTGGTGTGGGGAGAGTCCTCAGGGGTTGGGACCAGACCAGTAAACAAATCATTAAGCCACTGGGTATTGGTAACAGGTAGGGAGTACCAAACAGGATTACCTAAGTCATCCTGTGGTGTGTGTCTTGGGGGTGGGAGGTGAGGCAGCAGTGGTACTCTGGAAGACCTTCCTGGGAAGAAAAGGCACAGTTTAAAGTCTTAACCAATGAGTAGAGATTAGCCAGATGAAATGCAGCAAAGGAATGCGGAAGAGCCTTCTTGGCAGAAGGGACAGAAATAAAATTGTCAGAAATCAGTGAGTCATTAGATGGGGGCTGGTTCAAAAAGAGAGGAATCTTATAGATAGGCAGGTGGTGGCTGCAAAGGCACAGGCAGAACAGTAAAAATCAGGTTTTAATTAGATTTTTCTTCTGTCAACCCTGCTTTGGGGAACACCCCTTTTGTCCTGACCCAAGTCGTGGCTTCTAACCTGGCACCAGTAAAGAATAGGATAGTAACTAATCTCTCCCTCTGGGGTTGGCACTTTGGCCATCTTTCTAGCTTCCACCTTGCTCTCCATCTCTGACATTCATTCCTGATAAACCTCTTTATTCAATGCATTTTGCTTCTTGTTTGGCTAACAAACAAGATGTTAGATGCCTAACAGCCAGTTACATTAAACTTACCTTTATACTTACTGATCTTTCTTCACTAGAAAGAACACACTTACTCAAAATAAGATCTTAGTTGTTTGGGTTTTTTCTTTTTTTTTTTTTTTTAAAGATTTTATTTATTTATTTGACAGACAGAGATCACAAGTAGGCAGAGAAGCAGGCAGAGAGAGGAGGAAGTAGGCTGTCCGCAGAGCAGAGAGCCTGATGCGGGGCTCGATCCCACGATCCTGGGATCATGACCCAAGCCGAAGGCAGCGGCTTTAACCCACTGAGCCACTCAGGCGCCCCTGGGTTTTTTTTTTTTTTAATGATTCTCAAAGAAATAGCCAAGAACCAAGGGCTAAGGGCCAAGAAAGCCAATAATAATGATAATAGCTACAAAAATGGACTTTTGTTGATTGACTCCTTAGTGTCTCAGCTCTATCATCTGTCCCCCACATTCTCTTGATTGCCATTTGAGAAATTCCCCCTCGCTCCACAAAGCCCATGTGCTTCCAGGGAAGCTGACTCACTGCCTGGTTAGTGTAAAACAGTCATTACATTCCATCATCCCATGCACAACTTTTGCTTCCAGGGCAGAGATGTGACTTAAGCAAGTGAATATCAGGATACTTGCTAGGCTGCTGGACCAAGTCATTTTCTCTAGATGTGGGTGAGGAAACATGTACTCTTTGGAGCTGTGGGTAGCCATCTTATGATCGTGAGAGTTGCTGGTTTTTAGGATAAAGCTGGTGATGCAGAAGGCAGAGTGGAAAGATGGAAAGAAACTGAATCCTTAGTGACTAAAGACTTAAACAATTCTTAGTGAAATAAACTGATCCAAAAAAGCCTATCCTACCTTGGGACTTTCTGGTTTCACCAACATTCCCTTGTTTAAACCTGTTTGAGTTGTGCCTTTTTGGCACTTGCAACATAAAATAGTCTAGGCCACACAGTTACTATTTGTTGTGAGCCTACTAGGTGCCAATCATTGCAATGTGTGTTCTATGGGCTAATCTTTACAACCGTATTCTTTCTTTCTTTCTTTCTTTCTTTTTCTTTTTTTTTTTACAATTGTAAAGAACACATAACAAAATTTCCCATTTTAACCCTTTTTTAAGTGTAGAATTCAGTGACACAAAGTGTAACCATTACCACTCTCTAGTTTCAATCAGAATCATATTTTGAGGTGGGTATTAATATCCTCATTTTACCAAAAAGGAAATTGATCCTCCAGAGAGGTGCATTTCCCAAATCAGACCATAGTGTTATAGTCAGGATGTAAACCCAGGGCTGTGTGACTACAAAGCCTAGAGTTTTTTCTACTTCATTATAGTGCCAAATTAAATTATCAAGCAAGGGAACAGGAAGTCTTGGTCAAATTATCAGTCCAGGTTCCAGATTAGGATCTTGGGAGGTGCAGATTCAACAAACAGGATATACGGTAAGGTGATCAGAAACCAAATGGTCAAAGGTTGAACACTAGAGGTGGAAATCAAGGGGAAAGGGACCAGCATTTACGTTCAAGAAGTAAGGTTGAAAGGGGTCTGTCTCATCAGTGGACACTTCAAGAATATCTGGTTGTATTTGCTCACCTAACCCTAGTTTGTATGTGAAAATTCTTGCCCTTCCCACTTATTTCTCAAAGGATTTTGACCTGAAGACTAATAACAAACTATATTCTAGAACAAAAAATACCCTCAATTCTATGTTACGCATTCATTAAAATAAGTCACATAATGAGGCTGATTTATATCAAAAGGGAGACACATCCTGTGGTGGGGCCTGGTCCCTTAAATGAGGTCTATAATGACTGGAGAGCTCTATTACCTTCTTGTTAGGACAAGATAGATTCCAAGTAGTGTTTCCTTAAAAAAAAAAAAAATTACAAGCTTCTATGCTAAAAGCTATCCACCTTTGATGAGGATCTCTTAATTGTTTACTTTTTAACTAAGGGTTTTAAACTAGGGTCATTAGAACTCAAGGGTGTTTAATCTGTTCATCTGTTTGTTTTCAAAAGTCTGACTCCTTTCATTCGTGATCCTAGGTAAGTAGTAGCTTGGAGGGTTTTACTTATTCAAAAAGATCAGTTCCTTAATTTTCAATTTCCGTAAGTGTAAATTTTTGCAGTGTCAGAGGCTCTCTTGAAGTGGGGGAGGGGAAGTTATGAGAATGGATTGGGTAAGACTCCCCACTGCCCCAAAACCTGGGCCTCCACACCAAGGCCCCTTCTCCAGTTAAGTATTAAACAAAATACTAACATTTTCTCAACAATTATTTCATATATAAGTGCTGATGTTAATGACTCACTGCCTATTGAATAGAAATAGGACAGGGGCAGGAGCTTCATAAAGCCAAGGTCATTTGACGTGGTTGACACGTGTATGAGGCTTATCACTCTTTTCCCTCTAAATCAGCATTTAGGGAGTGAACATCCATCATATGTGTGGGCATGCATCATATATGTGGGCAATGAAGTGTTTTGGAAAATAAAACAGAAAACTGATTTTTTTTTTTCTTTAAAAGTTTGTGTGTGCGTATAAGGGACTTTTTTTAGAGAAGTTTTAGGTTCACAGGAAAATTGAGCAGAAAAGAGGATATATATACCATATACTCATATACCCCCTGCCATACACATGCATAGCCTCCCCAACTAGAGTAGTGGTACATTTGTTACAATTGATGAACCTGTGGTGAATGACATGTTATAATCACCTAAAGTCCATAGTTTACATTAGGGTTCACACTTGGTGTTGTACATTCTATGGGTTTAGACAAAATTGATAATGACATGAATCCATCATTATAGTACCACACAGAGTAGTTTTATTGTCCAAAAAATCCTCTGTGCTCTGCCTATCATACCCATCCTCCTCCCTAACCCCAGTACTGTCTCCTTAGTTTTGCCATTTCCTGAATGGCATTTGGACTCTTACAGTACATAGCCTTTCCAGATTGCCTTCTTTCAGTTAGTTATATGTAGTTAAGGTTCCTTTATGTCTTTTCATGGCTTGATAGCTCATTTCTCTTTAGTGTTGAATAGTATTCCATTGTCTTGATGTACCACAGTTCACTTATCCATTCACCTACGGAAAGACATTTGGTTGCTTCCAAGTTTTGGCAATTATGAAAAAAGCTACTATAAACATCTGTGTGCAGGTTTTTGTGTAGACATAAGTTTTCAACTCCTTTGGGTAAATACCAATGGGTGTGATTACTGCATCTTATGGTAATAGTATGTTTTGTGGGTTTTTTTGTTGTTGTTGTTTTAAGATTTTAGTTATTTGTCCTAGAGAGAGGGAGAGAGAGAGCACAAGCAGGGGAAGGGGCAGGCAGAGGAAGAAGCAAGGAGCCTGATGCAGGACTAGATCCCAGGACCCTGGGATCATGACCTGAGCCGAAGGCAGACGCTTAACTGACTGAGCCACCTGGGCATCCCAAGAGTATGTTTCATTTTGTGAGAAACCACCAAACTGTTTTCTGAAGTTACTGTACCATTTTGCACTCCCACCAGCAATATACAAGAGTTTCTTTCTTTTTTTTAAGACTCTATTTATTTGTCAGAGAGGTAAAAAGAGAGAGAGCCCGAGCACACAAGCAGGAAGAGAGACAGGCAGAGGGAGAAGCAGACTCCCCACTGAGCAGGGAGCCCCATACGGTACTCGATCCCTAGATCCTAGGGTCGTGATCTGAGTCAAAGGCAGACGCTTAACTGACTGAGTCACCCAGGTGTCCCTATACAAGAGTTTCTGTTGCTCCACACCTCACCAGCATTTGGTGTGGTCAGCGTCAGGGGATTCTGGCCATTCTAATAGGTGTGGAGTGAGTCTCCTTATCTTTCTAGTTTTTACCCTTGTCCTCTCCACCCCCACCACTCCTTGCAAAAGCCTGTCTTTTCAAAAGGACCCATGGAATCTGAGGGCTGTGTAGTAGGTGGCACAAACAAAGCAACATTAGATAAATGATAGAGTGAAAGGCTGAGAAAGGACTGGCTAGAGTCATATGGGAGCCCTGGGGAAAGGAGTCATCTGGCCCACTTTCAAACCAATACTCTTTAAATAGCTGAGGGCAGAGAGAAATTCATTTTATATTAATATAAAATGTATAGCTCTTTATGGTTAAAATAAAGAATTTATTACATGCATTGAATATACCAATATTTCCACTTATTTGTAATTGTCTTTCATTTCACATTTTTCATTCATTTATAACTTGAACAGCAATAGTTACTCACCAAGCATAAGGGTAAATTATAACTACAAAATCTTGCTCAAAATATATTTACGTGGTCTTGTGTTTTTTTTCCAGTTTATATGTCACAAAAACAGTTCTAACTTTTCTGAAGTTCTTGTTCTTTTTTTTTTTTTTTCATTTTTCTTTTGGGAATTTCTGAGCTAGGCAACATCTTGTAAGACACAGTCATGGCTTTAACATGTAGGAAATAACCATCTGTCCCAAAACAGTGTTAAAAATTGGGAGTAGAATTCCAAATTCAAATGCTACCCCCACCTCTTTTACTGATCAACTTACCTGAGGGAACATGCACGCCTGTGTCTATGCCCCGGTTAGAACTCCAGGGCCATCTTATGAGTAAGCAAGCCAATGCCCAAACTTAAAACTTAGATCAAGGCTGGCAGAGGCCAGGAGGTCTAAGTGAGGCCTCTTGCTTTTCCAACCCCAAATCTAAATCCTGTAACCCCCTCAAATATGCCAGAAGAAAGAATAGGAGGGTAAGAATAAGACTTATAGAAAGAGGTATAAGTAGCTGAGCACAAGTCCCCCTACCTGACCAGAAGCCAGGATGATGTTGGCCTGCCAGACCTATGGAGCTGAGAACAGGAAGGGGAGAGAGGGACAATAAGGCCTCCTTACCAGAGATAGCCTACTACCCTAGCCTCACTTCCCTGGAGACAATAGGTGCAAAGCAGCCTGCTGCTCCTCCGGGTAAGAAATAAGGCACTAGGGCTCATAAGAAAGAAAAGTATCTTTCGGTGTCATGTTCCTTCCCTCTAGAGAAGTGTCCCCAGAGTCTCTGACCAGATGAATCACTTCTTCCCTGTGGAGGCTCTAACAAGAGGGTAAATAGAGGCAAAAGTTGGATTGAAGTTTCCTCTTTTGTGAGCTCTGGCATAAAAGCTGAACAACCCCCCACATATCCCATTGTTTATTTTCTCTTTAACAACTGCGCTTAATAAGCAAACGTTTGCTCAGCCAAGACTGTCCAACTAAGAAAGATCAGCAGCTCCCTCGGTCATTACCACTATTCCTCGATATAACTTCCTGGGACCACTGAGATGCACAGTTAAGCTGGTCCCCCTAAGAGTTTCTGTAATGGGTCATAACAGATCATTAATCAATTTAACTTCAAGGCCGCACTGTATCCTTGGCCAAATATTCACTCCCTAGTGTATTTCCCATCTGAAATCATACCTAGTCATACTGTCCAAAACTGGTCAACAGAGAAGATTGCTTTCAAACATCCAAATAAAACAACAAAGAATGATTGAAAACAGAGCAATGACAATAA
Organism: Taxidea taxus jeffersonii; assembly: GCA_003697995.1. NCBI lineage: Eukaryota > Metazoa > Chordata > Mammalia > Carnivora > Mustelidae > Taxidea > Taxidea taxus. The sequence goes on from RCUC01118891.1 coordinate 21,029, forward strand.
CAGAGAAATTCAAGTCCAAAATGAATTCCTCTTTCTACCCTAAATTGAACTCTAAAGACTTTAAAAGTCCAAGTACTCTTCTCCCTGGTTTCCTGAGCCTTTCAGTTTCTGTCAGAAGATTCTCCTTCAAGTGCCTTGGAGTTTGGGTTCCTTCAGCAGCCACTGTACCCTGAGCCTTCTTCCTGAAGGTGTAGCACCTTCAGCACTCTCAAAATGCAGTAACCCACCCAAATCTGAGTCCCACAACTGTAGAAGCAAATGTGAATTTTGCAGCGATAGCAGTTTGCAAACAAGATGATGTTCCTAAACATGGGGAGATGGAGAGGAGAAGGGAGTTGGGGGAAATTGGAGGGGGAGATGAACCATGGGAGACTATGGATTCTGAAAAACAATCTGAGGATTTTGGAGGGGTGGGGGGTGGGAAATTGGGTGAGCCTTGGTGGTGGGTATTATGGAGGGCACATATTGCATGGAGCACTGGGTGTGGTGCATAAACAATGAATTCTGGAACACTGAAAATTAAAAAAAAAAAAAAAAAAAAAAAAAAAAAAAGATGATGTTCCTAGGACCCCGTGAACAGATAGCCCCTCATTGTTGCCTATCAGAACCTACAGCAAACTTAGTGTTACCTGGGGGAAGGGGCATAATACATGGGAAACTAAGGATGAAAAGAGAACAGCTTTTTGGTTTCCACCTTGCAGGGATGCCTATTAAAACACGTCAGTTTGCCAACTGCTACATGTGAATTTAAATTCAGTTGTGATAAACTTCCAAACAAGAGGTTAACTCTGACAAAGAATATAGTTGCTTTTAATGACATAGTTGACTTACCATACAACATCATCCTCCTTTTCCTCAAAAGCCTACATTTTTTTCTACAGACTCCCATTCCCTCCATCCAACTGACCACATCTGAGGCTATCAGGCCAAGCTTGATTAGCCTATAAGTAATCCTCATCCTTGCCAGAGATTCGTTCAAGAAGGGGCATAGAGCCCAATTAGGTACAAAGAGACATGAGGAGGTTTTCAGTGGCAGCATCTCTAATGTCTAGATCACACTCAAATCTTCCTTCCTTCTCTTTAATGTTTTGAACACTTCTATTTCCATTTCCTTTTTTTTTTTTCTGGTGGTTCCTAGCCTGAAAGACATGTCCAATGGAGGAGCTTGGTCTCTATCAAGTGACACAGCTTCCTTCTCCATGTGTGAACACAGCACCCCACATTTATAATAGGCGATTCTGTAGTGCATGCTTAGAGCCCTGCGGCTGATCTTTGCATTTGTCCACTCCAGGCCTAAGACTTTTTAAACCTTTTATGACCCAGTTGCTGCCCACTGTTTTCCTGCTTTAGAACTCTTTAGGTCTATTAATCTTGCTAGCAAAATCTGCTCTCCTGAAATGTATCTTAACTGGATTATCACTCTCCACAGATTCCTGAATCTGAAGCTTCTATTGATGCTTTCAAAGGC
>RCUC01118896.1:0-16742 GCA_003697995.1 Taxidea taxus jeffersonii
TACATTTGCCTATAAACATCATTTTCCTGTTTTAGAGATAAAACCAAAATTATATCATATGAATTTATAGAAAGCCTCATATTTTTCATCATTCTCATTTCTCTAAGATTGAATTTAAATTTCTTTTTGAGATCTTTCCGTCAAGAAAATTTACTGTATAAAAATCATATTTTCTTCACTTTCCATCATCATTAAATACATATTCATCATCATTTAAGTGTTCTTTTATTATTGACCACTGCAGGTTTTCTATAAAATCCTCAGCAAATTTCAAAAGTCCTTTATAAAAATAACATTTACAATATTTTTAGTATTTTTAATTTTAGGCTATTTGTGTAGCACATATAAATGGGAAATATTTTGAAGTCGTTTCTATAGTAGTAACTGGCTATCGGTAGGTATGGAAATTAGGTGTTCCATTCAAAATTATAAAATTAGGTGTAACTTTATTCATATCTCTCTTCTTACTTGCAAGAGGAATGGGTGCCTAAAAAGAATAAAGGACAGATCTAAGCTCCCAGGGGGAGACATCTTTAAAAAGAGATTTTAAACCTTGGGTCCTTTGACTTCTTTCTTATTCCCTCCATCCCTCCTTTCTCTGCCTCCCTCCTCACCTACTCCTCCCTCTCTCCCTCTTCTTTTTAAAATGTAACCCATTTAAACACCACAGCACATGGTACAGCTAGCAAGCAATATTAAACATAAAATTTAGAATGGAAGCTGAATTTTTACACACTTGATTTTTTTACAAGCATGTTCATTACCATAAAAGTAGACAGGCCTGTAATTTAGAAATAATAATTTTGTTCCCTTTTAATGACAGGAGACAAAGCACATCTCAATGCCTCAACAACGTATATTTGAGAGAGCACTTTTAAGATTGTTAATTTCTCCTAATCTGGAAATATTTTGGTATTTTTAAATTATTAGAGAGGAGGAAATTATAGTACAAATGAGTTAATTAATTTTTGCTTGAAATACTTATGAATGAAATCTAAATTCTTGTCTATCAAATAGAGCCATTCGTTTCATTGAATTGAATATTGGTTTCAGGAGAATATGGAATACACACTGAAAACACATTACAGCTGTGCCAATCTTTTTTGCAATTATTTTGAATAGTTGGCTATTTGCCCCATTTGACAGTTTGTGAACATGGTGAATAATTTAGCATTCATGCTACTGCTGTTTTGGCACAATTAACATGAGTCGCATATCCGCTGTTATTAAAACTGATTGCAATATGGGGGGAAGAGAATCACTACCTTAATATTCATTTCTTTGTATTCTATTTTTCTAAAAATGACTTGCAAGACAATGCTAAATAAAGCACAATGAAGACCACTTGTATAATGACCTAAAAGCCAGTGAGGACATCCCTTTTTATTAAATTCCTGATACCAATTTAGATCTGGTATCTAATTTTAGAGTTTTCTTGGAGAGCCTGTCAACTGGACGTCCATGTATTCCAAGCATGTGCAAAATATTTATGGACCTCTGTGCAAAGCCAAAGACTGCCATGTCATTATGTATATTATCGTCCATTTGTCATTCTGCCTAACATGACTCAGAGGCAATGACTGTTACACAATTTCTTTCTTATTCTCAGTGGCATAATTTGAATTTAGTCTTCTGTTGTGTTATTTTAATCTGATCAAAAGAGTCAGTATAATTTAAGCTCGAGAAGGGGTCAGGTTTGGACAAAATACCTTAAAAATATATTTGCCACAGATTTAATATCTTAATACAAACAGCTACTTTCCCAACTGCCTTTTACCTTATAAGAAAGTCTGAAAGGCAGATTGTTTTTTACTGCCAGAAGAATCTCTTTTAAATACAGAATAAAAACGATCATCATCCGTATTTGTCAATGAATGTGTATTAATATTTAGGAGTTCATCTATAGATTTAAGGCAATAATAATAAATATTTTTAAAAAACTGACACCACAGTCTTCTCTTAGCTCTGTCATAAAAGATTGCATGTTTTCTATGTGGCATAGAAAAACGTACTTGTTTTAGAATGAATGAAAAATAAATCCTTTATTTTCCACAGTTGTAGTTCTGGATGTGTTAAGAATTCCTTCATTGAGGGGGCACCTGGGTGGCTCAGTCATTTAAGCATGGGGCTCTTGAGTTCAGCTAAGTCATGATCTCAGGGTCTGGATATGGAGCTCCGAGTCAGGCTCTGCTCTGGGTGTGGGTCTGTTTAGGATTCTCTCTCTCCCTCTCCCTCTGCCTTTCCCCCAACACCTCTTCACCCTCCCACCCCCTACACCCCTTTGCTCATTCATGCTTTCTCTCAAAAAAAGAATTTTTTTTTATTTAAAAAAAGAATTCATTCACTTAGTAAGTATTTAGTTAGAATATTTAGTTATAACAGGGCACCCTGTTGAGGACATAGCCTACTGCATCTGTTTGCATGGTTTTCATGTGTTGGGTCTACCTCCCCTTTTCAGAAGATGAAAGTGCAGGAGAGATTTAAGTGCTGTGCACTGTCATGAGTTGGCTGTGGGTCTTTCTTCTTGGTGCCTCCATGTCTGTCGTCGCTCCTAGTAATTTGCACATTTCAGTTCAATCTGTTTGTGTCCTGGGAGTTATGTGATATTTTAGAGGTGATTTTGCATCATGACTTCAGGGCACTAGGTTAATTTAATGTTGGCTTCATACGACTCTGTTTCATTTCCCAACTTTTCAGATCCTGCCTGGAGCCCTTATTCTTGCCACCTCGTGCCATCAGGAGAAATGTTACTGCCAATCCTGTAATTACCTTGAATATCCAGAAAGTGAAATATTTAAAATCCAGAGTGATTTCTCATTGTCCCCTTTATTCTGCAGTTTTCACCAAAAGTGTCTGCCTTCTTCCATCCTTCAGTCATACATTTCAGCTTTCAAAAAAAAGCCTTTGTTGAATACCTAGTGTATGCTTATTGCTTAGTTTACAAGGCAAAGAAGATGTAATGTTTCCCTGTGAAGGAAGGAAGGAAGGTGATCCTTACACAAATCATTTCAATATATTTTGAGATTCCATTATAGTCACTAAGAGCAGAGAGTGTCAGGAAACCAGAAATGGGTACAGACAATTGTGTAGAGTTTTAGGGAAGGGTTCAAAAACAAGACGACATTTGAGATGCTTCGTGAAGGATGGGAAGGAATTTAGTCACTAGAATATCTTGGGATTTCTTATAAAAAGAAGCAAATTTTGCTAGTTGTTATATCAAACACCCCTCTATAGTTCTCATGCCTATGCTTACACTCTAAGCTTTCCATACTTTATATATAATTGGTATTCCTTTATCTGCACCTGCCACTCTTGACACAATTCTTAGGAAATTCCATTTAGGAAAAATGAGACATAAGGGCAGCACACACAAAAAGTGTGCTATTATAATATTAGAAGAGAATGCCATAATATCAGTTCAATTGGATAACAATCTCAAGTGGTTGTGAGTGCAGCTAAATGTCCTGTAAGAAAACAATTCCTGATATTTGTATTAATTGTATCAGACTCAGGATTATATAATGAAGCAATAAAGATAAGCATAATAAACTAACGATGCCTTTCAAACTAGAATTAAATTCTATTTTGTCTCTTTCCTCAGAATTAAGTGTATGGTGGAAAAAGGAAATAATTGATAAAAGGAAAAACTCATAGAAAATGTATCTTAAGTAAAATAATACCATCCCCAAATTATGTTTTCTTCAAATAATACATGCATAAGTTTGTGTGGGAGGAAAAAGGGACCTTCAGAAGGAATGAAGAAAAAATGAAATAAAATGCTGGACAAATGCTTTATTACTGTTATTTATATGGTTGTTAATTGCACTTCTTATTTTAATGACACTTAAAGGGGACCCTAATAAACAGGCACACTTAGACACACATGCATGTTTATAACAGAATGCAATGAGAACACACACAAAAGAAAGGCGCAGATACTCTCCAGAAGCTAGAAAGTAGAAAAAGCTGATTACTTCATGTGAACATTAAATGTCATTTTAAATTTCTCATCAGCAAAGGTTAAAAGGAAATACGTGTCTATAGAATGATAAAAGAGTATATAAGTTCTTTATTAGAGAAAAACTTCTTTTGGCACTAAATTCTGGGAGGAATTTATTCTGTGTATTATTATTTGAGATGTTGATTAGTATAATCAATAGTTGTTTTGCAGACATTGGAAGAGTATAGTTTGTAAGATCATTCATTTTATCAGCCTACAGTAAAAGCTAAGGGCATAATATTATTACACTGTGGATCAGTGAGTCAATTTCTGTGTGAAACCTGCTCTTGAAACCTGTTTTTACACTTGGGGGAAAAAAATGAAGAAATAAATTGAAGTCATTTGGAAGAAAAGAGATTTAATTTCCCCAATGTGGTGACGGTAAAGGAAAATTGTGTGCTCTCAGTTGTTTCCATCTTCCGAGTAGATGTTTCAATACTTGTGAATTCAAAACTCTAACGTGGTAAAGAGTTTTTAAATCTCATTTCATATTTGAGAAAGAGAGTGAGTTAGTTAGCCCAAATCAGCTGACTACTAGTTCATTATTTCTCTTGTAGTTGGTCTTCCCCAAACCCTCTGTAATTCAGATTCTGTTCCCCCTACCAACTCTGTTCTTGCCCAGTGCAGGGCTGATTTTTCATCCTACCATGTCCCTCTCCCATATTTGGCTGACCTTCTTAAAAGTTTCTACGTGGGGGGCGCCTGGGTGGCTCAGCGAGTTAAAGCCTCTGCCTTCAGCTAAGGTCATGATCTCAGGGTCCTGGGATGGAGCCCCACATCGGGCTCTCTGCTCAGCAGGGAGCCTGCTTCCTCCTCTCTCTCTACCTGCCTGCCTCTCTGCCTGCTTGTGATCTCTGTCTGTCAAATAAATAAATAAAATCTTAAAAAAAAAAGTTTCTACCTGGATGTCCTTCCCTGGTTATTTGTCCCATTTTCCTGTTTGGGGTTCTTCTCCTTTGCCCGTTCTTTACTGCCATCCAAGTTCTGTCCTCAGCCGACTTTTTCTCTCTACATTGATCCTGTCTTCCACATATATCCCCATCTTTGTGTCTGGCATTTGAGCTTTACACTAATTTACTTGAATCAGTAAATGGCTCTATTCATCTGTTCCATGGTCATGGCAACTACTGTAAATAATTGCATTATTTATAAAAATGTAAGAACAGCATAGGAATTGTGAAATCCCACTATTCCATTCTTTCCTTTATCAAACCTTCCCTGTAGCATGCCTCCTTTGTATTTACCTGGTTGACTTCTCTCTTCTATCCATAATCTACTACCACGATTCCATGCCTTGTCACCTCTGGTGTTGACTGTTATAATAGAAACCTACCTTGGTTTTCTACCTTCCTGCTGGTTGCTGGTAATTATCTCCTCATACAGCAACCAGGCTCATTTATCTAAAATGCAAATCTACCTATGGCTTTCTCCTCTATAAAGTCCTTCTGTGTCTTGTCATCACCTGTATTAGAACTGCAAGTGTGACTCCATAGACCACCTTTGATTTGGCCCTTGCCAATTTCTCTTCCCTCTCCTCTTTGCAATTTATACCCTGTTAATGGCAAAATGGCTCCCATTTCCTGTACTCACACATGCTCTCTCCTGTTATGTGACTTTGTACTTTAGCTGAAGCCCTTGCACGACCTCCTCATCTTTCTTCACCTGCTCTCACTCATCATTTAAGACCCAGCTCAGGCACCGTTTCCCACAGAACGCCTCTGTAAAATTCTCGTCGGGCTAAATGCCTATCCTCTGTGCTATGGGAACAATTAGCATGTATTTTCTTTTTATGTCACTTTCCTTTTACTAGAATAGGACCTCTTCAGAGGCAGAAATCACAATTTTTGTCTTTCCCATAGCAACTACCTGGAAATGAGTGATAAAGATCCATTGAAATAAGTCAGATAAAAATCGATAGTGCTGTTGGCCCTTCCTATCAAATGCATATCTCAGTGTAAAAAAAACGAGAGGAAGGTAAATTGAACATGTGCATTTTGGTCTCTATTAACCCTTTCTGAGGAAGAAATTTAACTTATTAATTATCATAAAATAATAGGACTAATAAACAGTCTCTAGAAACTGCTTCGACCAAACTTTTCTGCATTATACCAACTACGTTTAACATCAGAATCATGGATTTGATCTTCATCTCACATTTCTACTTCATGGACTAGAACAGAAGGTATATTATAAATATGTTTTATTTAATAGATTGATATGTTGATATTGGGGCTATTATAAATATTTCAAACATTTTAACAACAGTAGTAAATAACAGTTTTTACATTCTAATCCCCAAATGAAGTTACAATTTTATTTTTTAATACATTTTTTATTTTTTTATAACCATATAATGTATTATTAGCCCCAGGGGTACAGGTCTGTGAATCGCCAGGTTTACACACTTCACAGCACTCACCATAGCACATACCCTCCCCAATGTCCATAACCCCAGAAATTACAGTTTTAAATGGAGCAGCAATATGAATCATTCAATTCTTACTTCTAAAATAATTAAATATTGCTAATATTTTAAACGATAAATTTCATACTGTGGTTTGGAAATACACTTTAGAATACAGTATTTTAGGCAGAAGAAGGAACCAAAGATAGAGTATATCTAGTCCAGCTAACTCATTTATGGAGAAAGATATTGAAACCCTCAAGAAATTCATTATCTAACAGTACATGATTGATTAGTAGCCAAGCTGGAAATAGGACTCACGCTGAGTTTCTCCCATCAAATGTACTGCCTGCCTCCTTACTTAGTCTTTAGAAATACAATCTATGTATTTGGATCAAATATGAGACAGCACCCACCCATTGCTTCCATCATACACAACCCACCACATGGAGTAGTTAAATAATGGAAACTTTTTGTTGTTGTCACTCTTACTTAAACCACTGAGAAACATGAAAGGCTCATCTCTGAAATTAATGGAATCAATGAATTGTTAGAGAACATTCATTTCTGCTTACAATTTTATTACAGATTTTTTCCCAGTATATGTAACAAAATGGAGGTCCAAAAAGTGACATTTCATATCCAGGAAACACGAAATAAAACACTGAGAAGAAAAAGAAATGTAAAGTGCAGATATTAGTAACAAAGAAAATAATTTTCTCAATATTTAAAGTTTAATCAGTGCATGTAGGTCACTAGCCCATCACTTGTAAAACAACATACTGTTTAGATGTGGAACATTATTTTTAGAGAATTGAATATACACAGTATCCATTTCTTGTAATGAGACTCAGCTGATAGTATTTACCTTTAGACCGATTTACAATGCACTAAGCAAGAACCTGCAGTTTTCTATATCTTAAGAGTCTGATTTCTGAAAATAGCCTTTATCACTTTTTCCAAGACTGAAATCTGGGAGTATTTCTTCGGAATAAGGAAGTGGGTCAAAGCCAACTGTTCCACTTGTTTCAAGATGCCAGAAATCACATGAGTTTGTATTATTTGAGAAAGAAGAAAAATATTTTATTATATATCATTGAAAACTACATCAGACTAGCTAAATGCTTTAAAACGACAAGAGTAATTATTTTTCATCTATGTTTTAAAGTTTATAATTAAATGGCACCTAGGAGACTGTTGGTGTATATTTCTATAAGGCTAGTGTTAACATTGCCGCTTCAACTCAATTGTAGAACTTTATGGTAGGAAATGTGTTCATTTGTTTTTGAATTCTTACAATCTTCACACAGTGCCTGGAACAGAAGTTTAATAAATGTTTGTTGGATTATATTTAATGTGTGTATATATGTGCACGTACATATACACATATATACAGATGTACAGATAAACGCATGCATATAAAAATGCATAAGACTAAAATGTATTATAATCTATGGAAAAGAGATATTCACTTTATTTAGATCCCTCACTATCTCACCGTTTTAAGGTCCTTGTTACTGACACAGTCTTTTTCTCTTGTGGCAGCATTGTTTCAGTGTAGAGCATTTGAAGGGAAACCTGCCTCCCTCACCTACAGCTCCACCAGCCTCAGGGGAAAAGGGTGACACATTTTTCCCACACCTACTTCCACAGGAAGAAGACTTACCCCTTAAATGTTATAACACCTGATATTTAGCTTATAGGTCAAAGAACTGGGCAAAACGAAAGCCATTTCTGTCAAATCTATACCTAATGAAATTCTATTATTTAAGGATATTTCATCACCCTACTAGAAAATACTTTGCTACATATCCCAAATGAGAACACAGTAATTCCTTCAGTTAAGTATAGTTTTTAAAACATAACAATTTTTGGTTTTGTTTTGTTTTGTTTTTTAAACAAGCAAATGGTCATTGACCAATTTTTTTTCTTAATCCTGAGATTTGTTTTTCATACCAATCTTCCTGGGCTCAGGAATACATGAAATTCTTTGAATCTGTTTTTGACAGAACGGACAGAGTTCTTCTGAAGACCTTCAGATTTCTTTGAATGCCTGTTTTTGCTGTTCATCTGAAAATAACGGTTTTGACAGCCAGCTTTGTCTCTGCTACCAACCCCATCCTGCATCTCCATGACAATAGTCAGGAAGCCATTCACTTACATTTATGGGGGACCCATTGTGTGAAAGGAATTGCACTAGGAACTTAACAGGAAACAGTCCATGTGAGTCTCACCATTGAAATGTCCTGTAATTAAAGTGGTATTAAAGACAAATATATTCATGATATGTGCACTTAACTGACAGAATGAATACATATAAATATGCCCGAAACACAACACATACATAGAAAGATCTAATTCATAATGCAGCATAATGGTGGTTGTGGTGATTTACAGTTACGATAAATTATTTTGCAAGACTTTGTAGAGAATTTACTATAAAGAGGGGACTAACCAAATTACAGATAGAAGAAACTAGGGAAGGGAATACTTAACTATAATACTAATGTTTACTATAATATTACACCTGGAAAAGGATCTCTTGCCCATTTTTTTAACAACATCCAGTCACTCATTTTCATAGTTGAAAGGACAACAGAATGTATCTCAAAGCTTATTTAATGAAAACACATAGAAAAAACAGAAAAAGAATAGCAATCAAGGAAAACCTTTAGAGTAAATAAAAGGGCATCTTCTGTGTGCAATGAACTAAGTCTTTTTTAAAATTCACAATGTAAAATTGCTGGCTGATTTCTCTTTTCGAATACTTTTAAAGCATAAATGTATTGCGGAGATATTAGCATTTCCATAAATCAGAATGGGAAGAAAGCTGTAGTGTCAATCATGTAATTTTGATGAAATTATTCTGAAATGGTATGAGGCAAAGGAAACCTGATCTAGTTGCTGGGGTGGCAAACAGCCCACCGCTGTTAGATAGCTCAAGTGCCACATCCTGCATCTTGTTAAATGTAACTCTATCCAGTCTATTTCAGCAGAAGGGTCTTTATTTTCATCCTGGCACTCCAGTCTTAAAGTAGACTAAAGCTTAAGTTTGTTTAAAGCTACAACATGATTATTCCTATAAAATAATTAGTGACATTTGAACCACTTTCTGATAGACTCGATTTAGTGGGAGACTAAGCGGCTTTCCACATGTATTGAATCACATTTGGAAACGCGGCTAGCATTGGAAGCACAGCATTTTTGAGGGAGTCCAACGGCGTGGATTTTTAAAATTCAGTGTAGGTTTATAGAACACAATTCTCTCTCTAAAATCTGCTTCACCTATCCCACTGCTTATGGCCGATGCCTCTAGAAAGTTTTGCCATGGACTGATACTTACGTGAAAATAGAAACTGTAATTCTATTCAGATCGTCACGATTGTATATTTATACTTCGCTATGTTTTAACTTCTGGCAGTTATTAAGAAATAAGTATGAAGATGTACTTATTTTGTAAATTAAGATATCCATAATTTACTTCTGAATCTAAATGCTATTTGGTGGATATCCATCTGTAGACTTGAGAAACTCTTCAAAGATCGCTGTGTAAATCATTGCCACCTCTTTGTCTATGTATTTTAACTGATAACGCAGGTAAAAGGGAAATGTTCCTGTTGAAACTATTATAGTAAAACATTCCATTAGGATGGAAAATTAACTTATTTACCAGCCAATCAAGATTCCCTGGTGTTCTGAAAACAGCACGAAAGAAAACTCTTCAACAGTGAAAATACTAAAGAGTGCTGTTGACCTATGAGAGGTAATGACTTAAAATATAAATAGTAGCAGGAGATATTCCCATAATAGTTATACAGGTGTTTCACCTGATGACCTAAACGTCTCTCCTTCCCAAAGTTAAGTATGACACTTATCTGGGAAAATAATTTGCCCTGAAACATAAATATTCACTAACTAGGAAGCTTGCAACTCAGGTTATTAAAACTCACTTGCATGTTGAGGATTTAGTCCCGGTAATGGGTCCTCTTCTAATTTAAGGCTTGATTTACCATAAAAGATACAATTCTTTCTGTACTGTGCAAACTGTGAAAGGTGGAGGATCTCAAATAAACATCTGGCCAATGAGTCACCAACAATTTGTTCAGAGGTGAAATGCTGTTCCCCTTCAGTCTGCAGCTGCCTACAGTTGCAGGGCTGATTAGCAAAGGCGACCTCATGCTTGTTAGTCGAAGTCATGGTTTCTTACTACTGCTTTCTCTACTTTTTGTATCCTAATTTAGATATCTCATTCTCCGTGGTCAAACCTGCTGCACTTGATATGTAAAATTGGTGCATTTAAAACCTAACATGCAATACTTACAAGACAATTTTCCAGACCCTAAAATTAATGACAGCCTAGCTCCTCCATTCTGCTTTTTTTCATGTAACATTTGTAGAGCCTACTGCAGAGATTCTGAAGGGGTCGTCTTTTCTTTCTCCAAGAGGGCATTTTAGAATCACTGTTTCCTTTCTCAGCAATATTTGACATGATGCCCTGGTTCCTCCCCATTTTCAATTCTGATGCCCAGAGGTTGAGCCAAACTCTGTGACCGCAGAGGCTTGCTCCCTTGGGTGTGGATGCAGAAACTTGGCCTAGGAACCGCGACTTCCTGGATGTGCTTGTATTGAGCAATGCCAAATGTGATAGCTGATTTGATCTTAACGTGCTTTGGGAGGAGGGGGATGATCAACTTCATTTCTAGACAAAGAAACTAAAATTTCACTGGTGTTGCTACAAGTTGTGGTCTTGTGCCTTAAGCCCACATATCCTGTCTCATATAATACATGCATTTTCACAGTTGTGGTGGCTTTCTTTCTGGGAGTTTTATAACCACCATTCTTAATTTTTTAAATGAAAAAAAAAAGAGAGAGAGAATTTATTGCTGCCATTTGGAAATACTATACATTTGGAAACCCTATTAGAATGCTCATTTCAATTAACAACTATATAAGCAACATACTATCATCATTTGAAGACTAAGGAAATCTGAAGAGAGGTCTTTAATCTGAGAAGAACTACATAGCTGTATAATAATAATAATAATAATAAAACAATGACACCTCCTATGCTTTGAAGGAGGAGCCAAAGATATTCTCCTTCATGGGCTGTACTATCATTACATTAGCAGCATTTTAAATGAGCAAATTAGAACTCTCTGTAATGCTATTGTCTATACTCCCATACATGCTCAATATCAGACCATGAGAAACTAGTGCAATTATATCTGCAAATAAATTATTTCTACCAAACTATTAAAGTTGTAAGATTTCTGGGCCACAATATTTTCACTATCTAGGATATTTTCCCTCTTACACTTTAATTAATTAGTTAATTAATTGATCCATTTATTGATAGGTTACACTTGATCTTAGCCAAAAGGCCGAGAAGCGATTCATTTACTAATAGGTTAAACCTTACTCTGTGCTGAGTGCTATGCTGAGCACTGAAAATAAAATTTTAAAAGTTTCTGTTCCTTTTTGACATTAGAGTGTACTGAAGAAACTTAAAAAGTAGTAAGAGCTATAATAGATCTATGCACACAGTATCATAGACTCACAGAGGAGACAGCTCCCAGAATACTCCTAAAACATTGCGAAAAATTATGCAAGTCCTTTTCTTTTCTTTCTTTCTTTTTTTAAGATCTTATATCCTGAGTCCCTAATGCAAAATCCCGAAATAGGCAGATTAACTTTAGGGGAAATACAATAGCCTATAATCGTAAGTAATCCAACAAAATATATAGATAATCTGTCATCAGCTAGAGTGTTCCACAATAACAGAGAAGATGGTATATAAGAAATGAAAACAGATACAGGATTTGATGAAAAGAAAATAGTAGTCTACCTTTGAAACTAATAACACACTATATATTAATTAATTGAATTTAAATTTAAAAAAAGAAAATAAATTTTTAAAATTAAAAAATAAGTAAAATAAAGAAAGAAAATAGCAGTAGAGCTATATTTTAAATGAATGAATAAATAAATAAATCCCTCCAGGCCAAAGGAGGCTTAGAAAGCTTTGCAGACAGTTTTTATGCTTTCAGGTAGAAAGTTACCAAAAAATAAAAGATAAACTGGTGCTCCTCACAGGGAGTACATATCACTATTCTCAGAAAAGTTGGAATTTGTTTTGCAAGTCACAATGATTGACATCTACGTGATTCTCAAAATTTTGTGGAATGAACAGGTACATGTGAAATAAGTACTGCAAGAAATATGGTAAGTAAAATGTTTTCGAAGGTGACTGGATTTGAGAGTCTAGTTACAATTGCATCTCTGGAACCATGTGAGGTTTTTGCCGGGTTCCACACAGTGGCAAGTGCCTCCAAACTCCTGTTGACAGCCCCAAGAAATAGATCAGCATGATGAGCTTGATTCACTCAAATTTAGTTTTCTTATTTCTCTAAACATTTTTATTTTGGCTTAACAGAATCAAAATAGGTTTTACAACATCACAAAATCTGTAATAATTAATATGTCCAAATGAGACGACCAAACACCAAATCATCTGATGCTATCAAAACCAAAAAATCAAATCCCATTTCTACAAAGTTACACCATGAGAAATGCACTCACTTGTTATTAAAAGCTGTAAGTTCAAAAAAATTCATATTATTATTTTTATGCCTCAAATGGAGTTTTATAAAATTCACTCTGTTACATATTTGGGGTGGGGGGAGGGTCCTTTGCTCTAAATTACTAAAGCCATGGATCAACTTTTTAAAAGCAAGCATGGGAATCATCACATTATTATTTAAATCCTCAAGTCAAACCATTCTCAACTTGGATCTGTAATTTAAGAAGAGTCAAGGCTGAGCATATTGGATATTATTTCTCCTCTCATTGATACAGCAGGCATGAGAAAATGAATTTATGTTGATTGATTTTCAAAGAGATTCATTGTATGGGTAGGCCTTGAGGAAAAATGGGGAAAATCTGAATTTTCTTCATAAATCAGTTATTAATAATAATAAATTGTTAGCTAATAAACAAGACACTTAATGATCTTTCCCATAAGGTGACAGCTGCTCCTATAGCCAGAACAGTGAAATGACACCTGGCATATCATTCTAACCCCACCCCCATGCCACAAAGGAGAAAATGGAGGTGCGTAGACTGGACCAAATGATATTTAACACTTGAGACAGCAGAGGAAAGGGAAGAAAATAACTGAAGTCTTTTCTTCCTAACTCTTGCAATTTGGAGAAATCTGTGCCCTTGAAAACCAGAATACACTGCAGATTTTGAGTCACCAAGCAGTTGGTTTTGCCATTATAATAAACCCTTTTAAAGAACTTTAATTCTAGGTTTCAGCATTTCTGTTCTCCATCGTTATCAGTTGCAAACTCTTTAAAAACATTAAAAGGAGTAAAGGGGGAAAGGCTGTTCCTAGAATATAGAGATTTTAGAAAACCTACCATCTGAGGTGAAATAGTCAGTCTTTTCAGTGGGTAACAAAAGGAAACTATATGCATCTGCATTGCCTGAGTCAGATGTAAAGTAATCCTTGAAACACCCCTGCATAGTTTCTCCATCTTGTTTATTTAACACAGATCTGCTTATTTATTTATTCAGTGAGAAAGTGTGTGATATGCCTTTCCTGAAAGCCAAATAATTAATAACTTCATATTCTGAAACACTCAACAGCCAACCTGCTCGTTTCATTTGTATTCCACGGATGCCTCATTTTTTCCTCCTCACTGCCTGGCCTGTACTGATCAGTATTAACAATGGGATTTTTGTCTCACTTTCTCACTTGAAAACTTTCCTGTTCCATTTGAGTTGAGGTGGAGACACTCTCACTTAAAAAAAAAAAAAAGGAAAAAAGCAGGTATTTTGATATTTTCATTGTTTTGTTATTTCAATATGCAAATACTCAGGGACACTGCATTCACTTATCAGATAATCCGATAAAGAGGCTGTAAGTGATGACAAGCTCCTTAAGTAGATGGAAAAGAAAAACTCCCATGTTTAAAACATTTTAAAATGTTGGAAAATATGATCGATTTAGAACATCAAAGGAAGAGAGATTGGAAAAATAATCATTCATGTTCCTAATAACTGGATTTTGCCACTTCTGGCAGCTCTGATACTAACCATAAACACAATGTTAATTCATCCCTTCTTTGTCACTCTTTTCCATCCCCCATTCAAACTTGGTAACCCAATGAAACTCACCTACTCAGCCCCAGGAATCAGATTCTCAAAGAAAGAGAAGCTACCACCTCACGTTACCATTCATAAACTTCATCTATAATTTCTGATACCCTTACTTGTCTAAACTTTTCTTGAAATATGCAGCCACAAATAATCTAACTGGCCAGTTTCTGGTCTCCTGCATTGATCTAACATTTGCCACTTCAATTCATTTGAAAAATAAGGAGTCTTTTAAGTCTCTATTTGTGTTAAAGTATCATGAACATTGATATCACAAGAGAAAACACAAAACAGGTTTTTTTTTGTTTTGTTTTATTTTGTTTCCCAAGCTGTTACAAAATTATTCCAGAGGAAGGGTGATCTTATTTTCCTGAAATCTCCATTGGGGGTGGGGAGTGTAGGAGTAGAGGGGTGGGGGGTGGGGAAAGGGAGTTAAAGAGCAAGGGAAGAGTTAACGCTTCCCTAGAGAGTGAATTGCCTTTGCCTTTTACCAATTCCTCCCCTCAACTCATGCTTTCACATGTTGCTTATACTAAAAGCATTCACAAGGGTCAGATTCTGAAAAGTTTAACTTAATTTCTTAAATATTGCTTTTAACCTGCCACCCCCAGCTTCCAGTGACTACTACGGTAGTTCTCAAATCTATCATTTTTGGCTAGAACAAATAATGCATCAACTATTTAGTTTGCCCAATTAATAAGATGTCTTCTGATCTTCTAAAGAATGTTTTCACCCATACAATTCTTTTTTAGAAAAAGAAAAGGTTTCAAATTCCCTGTACCAGAAAAACCCTCATTAAAAATGAATTTCCAACATGAGATGTCAGAGCAAGGACAAATGTTAGACTATGACATTTGCTATAATTCTGTTGATCACAGGCCTTTCTCATATAGCAGTAAAACATCCCTTGAAGAAAAAAAAAAGTAAGAAAGCAGATGTTAGATAGAAACTAATATCAGGGGTTTTTTTCTTTTGCCTTTTTTTTTTTTTTTTAACGTGACTCAGTTGAATAACACCTTGGAGAGGATACCAAAAATTTGTCTGTTTTTAGTATTGGTTTCCTTCTTGGTGTTGCTTCTTAAAGGGAATGGGCTAACCAACTCATTCTAAAATTCTGAACTCAGTTATTTCTCTTAAAGAGGTCATCTCCTTCTGTCAGAGACACACACTTTGGGAGCAGTGCTCTAACCAAGCACAATAAAATGGGTGGAATGGGATTACAGGGAGAGTCAAGCGTGTTTATCAAAGTGTACCATAAAAAAAAAAAAAGTGTACCATAACTTCAGGTATATTTAATCTACTAAAGTTTTAAATACATCTAAGTTATATTTCTCCTTATATTCTTTTATGCACAAATATAGGAAGAGTTTTCTCTTACCCAGTAAGATCTATAGGTTATCTATAACCTGAGGAAGTACTAGGAATACCATCTCACAAGTTAAAACAATCATTTCTGCTCTTAAATTACAGTGTTGGTTGCCATCCCAATTTGTTTCATATAAATAAAATACAGAGAGTGGGCATAAAAAAAAAAATACCACATTGGTTTTATCCAATACATGCAGAGGTCAAAAATACATTTTCAGTGGAGGAAGGCTTTAATATGTATCTTCTGTGACCATATAGGTCTTTGGGGAAAAACAAAACTCAACCAACCTGTTGAGAAGTTGGAAGTGTTGTTTCTCTAGAAAATCGAGCACACCACCCAGAAAACTGTCACTCTCACTCAAAAGTCTTTGTAATCCATCTCAGTGTGGATTAGGGTGAGGTTAAAAACTTCTGATTTATGTGACAGCAAGATATACAACAGCTTGATCATCATAGTAAGCACCTGCTCGAATTTGACTCTGTAGGAAGAGCTGATCACATCTGATAAGTTGAAATTTACAAAGATATTAGGGATTCACCTAAAAGTCAAGTTAATTATAGCACATGACATAACTGTGAGCTAGAGAATTATTGAAAGTAGTCTTACTTTGAGGGAAAACAAACAAACAAAATATTTTTCAATTATGCCTTAAATAAAATTTAACGTTAAAAGGTATATGGGGCATCTGGGTGGCTCAGTGGGTTAAAGCTTCTGCCTTCAGCTCAGGTCATGATCCCAGGGTCCTGGGGCTGTCTGCTCAGCGGGGAGCCTGCTTCCTCCCCTCTCTCTCTCTCTCTCTCTCTCTCTCT
>RCUC01118902.1:0-22013 GCA_003697995.1 Taxidea taxus jeffersonii
GCTCAGGTCATGATCCTGGGGTCCTGGGATCGAGCCCCGTGTCGGCTCTCTGCACAGTGGGGAGCCTGCTTACCCCTCTCTCTCTCTGCCTGCCTCTGCCTACCTGTGATCTCTGTCTGTCAAATAAATAAATTTAAAAAATCTTTTTTTTTTTTAATCAGGTTTCGGTTTTGATATTCCTTACCAATTTCCTATTTTTCAATGTTACTGATTTCTAATTATCATTATTATTCTGCTTATTTTTGATTTAATTTGTTCTTTTTCCTAAGGTAGAAGCTTAATTACTAATTTTGGATTTTTTTTTCTAAAATATGCATTCAATGCTATAAATTCCTAAGCATAGTTTTCACTACATTCCACAATTTTGATAAATTGGATTTTCATTTCCATTTAGTTCACAATATTTTTAAACTTCAGATTTCTTCGTTGACCCACATGCTATTTAGAAATGTGTTGTTTAATTTTCCACGTATTTTGGGGCATTTTCCAACTACCTTTCAGTTATTGACTTCACTTTAATTCCAACGTGACCCAAAAGTGGACAATATATGATTTCTATTCTTTTAAACTTGCTGTGTTTTATGGCCCAGAATGTGATCTGTCTTGGTGAATGTTCAATGTGAACTTACGAATAATTTGTAGTTGTTACAATAATTGTTGTTGAATGAAATATTCTACAGATGTTCATTATATCCAGTTGATTGACGGTGCTATTAACTTCAAATACGTTCTTACTGATTTTCTGCCTGGTGAACTATGCTCATTTCTGATAGACAGGTATCAAGTCTGCAATTACAACAGTGGGTTTGTCTATTTGTCTTTGTAATTCTATCAGTTTTTACCACATGTACCTTGACACACTGTAGTTGGGTACATACACACTTAAGGAATGGTATGTCTTTGGGGAGTATTTTTTACTCCCTTTATCATTATGTGATGCTCCCTCTTTATTCCTGATCACGTTCCTTACCCTGAAGTCTGCTCTAAAATTAATATAGCTACCCCTGCTTTCTTTTCATTAGTATTAGCATGATATATCTTTCTCCATCCCTTTATTTTAATCTATATGTCTTTAATACTTAAAACAGGTTTCATTTAGACAACATATTGTTGGGTCTTGTTTTTTGATCCACTCTCAAAATTTCTTTCTTATGATTGGTATATATAGACCACTGAACTTTAGAGTGATTATTTATATAGTTAGATTAATATGTACCATGTTTCTTACTGTCTTCTCTTTGTTGTCATCATTCTCTGCTCCTATTTTTGTCTTCCACACTTTTTCTACTTTTGGGGAGTTTTAACTGAGCATTTATATGATTCCAGTTTCTCTTTTTTAGAATATCAGCTATACTTCTTGTTAAACTTTTTTTAGTGCTTGCCTTACAGAATGCAGCACATATTTATAACTAATCCAAGCCCACTTGAAATTAACACTATACCACTTCACAGATAATGCAAGTGACAAAATACTAATTCCTTTCTTCCAACTCTTAAATCAGTGCTGTCATTCATTTCATTTATATATAAGCATATGCGCACAAACTGATATATTTTTCCTATTATTATTCTAAACAAACTGTTGGGCCAATTAAGAACAGGAAAAATAAAAATTTTTATTTTACCAATGCTCGTTCTTCTTTGACATATATCTGACTTTCTGATCTATACCATTTTCCTTCTCTGAAGGACTTCTTTTAAATTTTTTTTTAATTTTTTTTTTAAGATTTTATTTATTTATTAGTTAGAGAGAGAGAGAGAGAAAGCGCGAGAGCAGAGGCAGACTGAGAGGCAGGCAGAGGCAGAGGGAGGAGCAGGCTCCCTGCTGAGCAAGGAGCCCGATGTGGGACTCGATCCCAGGACTCCGGGATCATGACCCGAGCCGAAGGCAGCCGCCCAACCAACTGAGCCACCCAGGCGTCCCTGAAGGACTTCTTTTAATATTTCTTGCAAGGCAAGCTAAAACTCCCTCAATTTTTGCTTGTCTGAGAAGACTATTTCTCCTTCACTTTTGAAAGATAACTTTCCAGGGTATAGAATTCTAGGCCTTTGGGGGCACCTGGCTGGCTCAGTATGTAACTCTTTATCTCCAGGTTGTAAGTTTGAGACCCATGTTGGCTGTAGACATTACCTAAAAAATAAATATTTAAAAATTTTGTTTAAAATTTCTAGGCTTTCTTCTCTTAACACTTTTGAAATTTCATGCCATTCTGTTTTTGCTTTTGGTTTCTGACGAGAAATCAGATGTATTTCTTATCTTTGTTCCTCTATGGGTAAGGTTTTTTTTTGTAGAGGGGGTAGTTTTTATTTCTTCCAAGATTTTTTTAATCTTTGATTTTCTGAAGTTTAACAATAGTATGCCTAGTTGTTCTGAGATTTTCTTGACATTACCTTACTTGGTATTATTCCCTGAGCTTCCTGGATCTGTGGTTTGGTGTCTCCGATTAATTTGAGGACATTCTCTATCATTATTACTTCAAATATTGTTTCTGATTCTTTTTCTTTTCCTTCTGATATTCCCATTATGCATATATTACATCTTTTGTAGTTGTTTCATAGTCCTTATATATCTCTGTCTTTTTGCTTTTCAGTTTTGGGAAGAAAGGACCAGAAAGGAATAGCAAGGAACAGAAAGGAATAGAAGAGAAAGTTCCTATTGTCATATGCTCAAGCTCAGAGATTCTGTCCTCAGCCATGCCCATCAAAGACATTCTTCATTTCTCTTGGTGTTTTCTAACTCTAGCGTTTCTTTTTTTATTCTTTCCTAGATTTTCTATCTCTCTGCTTATATTATCCATCTGTTCTTGCATGTTGTCTTTTTTTTCCTTTTAAACTCCTTAGCATATTAATCATAGTTTTCAAATTATCAGTCTGATAATTCCAACTTTCCTGACTCTGGTTCTAATGCTGTGCAGTCTCTCCAAACTGTGTTTTTCGTCTTTCAGTATGCCTGGTAATGTTTTCTTAAAAGGCAGAAATCAGAAGGCTCAGTTGGTTAAGCATTTGCTTTCAGCTCAGGCCATGACCCCAGGGTGCTGAGATCAAGTTCCACATCAGCTCCTTGTTCAGCGGGGAAGGTTATTCTCCCTCTGCCTCCTGCTCTCCCTGCTTGTGTTCTTTCTCTCTCTCTCTCTCTGACAAATAAACAAATAAAACTAAAAAAAATAATAAAGGCAGAAATGATGTACTGTTTTAAAGGAACTGTAGTAATAGGCCTTGAGAAATATAGAGGCAGTGGAAGCATGCTATGGTTCAACGATTATATCTAGTCTTGTGGTGAGCCTATCCTCTGAACTGAGAACTTTATCAGTGGTTCTCAGGGTTTTATCCCCCTCCTTAGATAGGACAGGATGACCAGAGGGACCTGGAATTGAGTATTTCCCGTTCCCTAAGTAAGTTCCCTAAATAAGGGAACTTATTTTCCCTTTCCCTAAGTAAGTTTCCTAAATAAAAGAGTTTCTTCTGAGGGCAGGTTTTGTTAAGAACAAAACACTCTGCCATATTTCAAAACAGTTACTTTTCCCTCCCCATAACAGAAGCACAAGGGAGTTTTCTCCCAATATTCACTGTGAGGGCCTGGTGGAGGTCCTGGAGTCAAAACTCACAAAACTGTGAGGCCCCCTTCAGACTGGGTCCCTCCAGAGTTTTTAACTCTCAGACTTTTCCATATTAAGCCTCCAGCAATTTGTCAATTGCAGTTCAAGTTTTCCTACAGCAGTACTGCACCAGTAAGTATGATTGTCTTATCTGTATAAGACACCTGTCTTATACAGGTCTGTATCCACCTGTCTTGCCAATTTTGGTGGCAGCAGTTTGCTTTGTGATCTCACGACTCTGATGGATCTAAGAGTTGGTTGATTTTTCCATTTGTTCTACTTTTTACTTGTTAGGGTGGAAGGGCAACTTCTAAGCACCTTACATGCTGAATAAGAAACCAGAAGGTCCAACACCATTCTTTAAGACAAGAAGTTAAGCCATTAATGATATATGGTTGTTCCCTGTATAAGAGGAGTAATTTTTCACTTATTGCTTTTAACTTTGATCTTTGGCTTTCAACAGTTTTACTATGATGCATCTAGGTGAGAATCTTTGGGTTTACCCTACTTGGGGTTCACTGAGTTTCCTGGATATATACACCGATGTTTATAGTAGCCTGAATAAAATCCCCCAAAGATGTTCATATCCTATTCCCTGGAACATAAGAGTGTATTATTTTATTTATATGGTTAAAGGAACTTTACAGATGCGATTAATTAAGGATTTCAAGATGGAGAGATTATCCTGCATTATCTGGGCAGGCCCAATACAATCACAAGAGTCCTCCTAAGAGGGAGGCAAGAGGGATGAGTCACAGAGTAGATGTAACAACAGGAGTAGAAATTAGAGTAATATAAGGAAGGGGCCTTGGGCTAATAAATGCTGATGGCCCACAGAAGCTGGAAAAGGCAAGTAAACAGATTCCCTCTATAGCTTCCAGCAGGAACACAACTTTGCTGACACCTTGATTGTAGGACTTCAGACCTCAAGAACTACAGGGTAATGAATTTATGGAGTTTTAAGCTATTACATCTGTGGTAACTTATTACAGCAGCAATAAGGAAACAAATACAATGTTCTTCACCAAATCTGGGGACATTATTTCTTTTTTTGTTATTTATTTATTCATTTCAGAGAGAGAGAGAGAGAGGGCATGAGCAGAGGTTGGGGACATGAGTGGAGAGACAAAGGGAGAGGGAAAAGCAGGTTCCCTGCTGAGCAGAGAGCCCAATGCAGGGCTCCATCCCAGGACCCTAGGATCATGACCTAAGCCAAAGGCAGTCACTTAACAACTGAGCTACCCAGGTGCCCTGGGACATTACTTCTTTAAATATTTTTTCTGCCCCATTCTCTCTTCTTCTAGGACTCCCAAATGATAGTATACTTGATATTGTCCCAAGGATATCTGAGGCTCTATTAATCTGTATTCAACCTTTGTTCTTTTTGCTATTTTCCCTAGGTATGAGTCAGTTTCCTGTTTCTTCAAAATGTCTTATAAATTTTTTGTTGAAAACTGGTTATTTTAGGTATTATCTTGTAGCAACTTCAGATTCTCATTTTGTCCTCTGGAGACTGGTAGAGTAACTGACTTTTAAAATTTGTTTAATAACTTGCCTGTACTAAACTTAAGGATTTTGTTTTACCCACAGTATGTGGCCACTGATGTCTCTGCTCAGTTTTTCTTTTCTTCTTATTTTTATTTTTATGCTTGGATTCCTACTGGTGGTTATCTGAAAATCTTAATGGTCAACCACTATATGTCAGTATTTGTGCCCAAACACCTCAGACAAGTACAGCTTCTACCCTTTGCAGATAGATCTATGTGTGGTAGGGAAAGTAATTTCAAAATTCAAGCAATATTCAAGTTTTCATCAGCTTTTACTTTTCTTCAAGCTTTCTTGTGACTAATTCCTTTGTAGTCGCACACTATCCAGGGATGTGTGGATAGCGTGGGGCCTTTCTAGCAAACTATGCTCATACATGTAGCTTTCTAGTCATCCGGAGTACATGGGTCCTGTCAAATTTCTAGCTCATCTACTGATTCACTGCTTGCCCAACCAGGGCCACAACATAAGAATAAGAAAGCTGCTGGGCATGGTTTTTTGTTTTCTCTCTGTTCTAAATAGCCCCAACAGTGAAATAGCTACTCATGGGGTTGAACTAACTGAGCTGTGGGGATGGGATGGGATGGGAGGAACCCTGGCAGGAACACCACAGATTCCCATTGGTCTCACCTAATGTTTGATGCTTTTTCATGAAGAAATGCTTCTCAAATTTGTTGTGTCTTTGGTCAATTTCCAAATCTCTGAAATGGTTGTTTCTGACATATGTCCTGTTTTATAGTTGGTTTGGGGGGGAAATTTGCATATTTCATACCAGAAGTCTTTTCACATCATCCCAAGGACTTAATGGACTTTTTCCTACTACTAGAAATTAAAACTGATGATCATAATGCAAACCTAATCAAATGGAAATTCTGTCCCTCAATTCATCCGATCTGAATGTCTTCATAATTAAATACTGCATGTCAATTAGAAACTTTCAAAAGAGAGGGCTTATCAGATGTGATGTGTGGCCGAGTTAAATTTTAAAATGTTGAGGGGGGAAGCAGTTAATTTTATTTTCAAGTTTATGAGAAGCAAAAAAAAAAGATACTAGATCGCTGTGAAATTTGTTTCTTGTTGTAAGAATTTACACTTCCTCACTTTATCCAGTATCCCTGGCCTGGTGTCAGTTGCTATAGGTATCCAAGGACATCTTTCTTCTGATAAAATTCAGAACCAAACTTTGTTTCTTACAATTAAGTAGTTTTTTTCCAATAATTTCTTTTGAAATCTCTCTTGATTTTTACCTATGATCAACTTTCCACCTACCATTCTTCTATTGAGATATAAGTGACAGGTATGATAATTTCAAATTACTGATATGATACAGCAAACTGTCTTTGGATCCAACCAGACCTATGTTCAAAAACCAATAATCAGACTAACCAGGTAAGTATCTCTAGACAAGTTACTTAATATTTCAGCCAGTTTCCTTATCTGCAAAATATGTCTAATACCTGCCTCACACAGTTGCAGGAAGGATTAAAATGATACCAATTATCTCTATAATTACTGGGTTATCTACTTAAAAATTCAGTAGGTAATATCAGAAAGGGTGAAAAGAAGGAACAAAGAAGGGATGCCTGGGTGGCTTAGTTAAGCGTCTGCCTCTGGCTCAGATTATGATCCCGGAGTCCTGGGACTGAGTGCCACATCAGTCTCCTTGCTCAGCGGGGAGCCTGCTGCTCCCTCTCCTTGCCATTCCCCCTGCTTATGCTCTCTTTTTCTCTGACAAATAAATAAAATCTTAAAAAAAGAAAAAAAGGAACAAAGAAAATGGATAAATTTATCTTTCTTGCTATGTCTAGCACTCATGGGTGGCCAAATTAACTATTTAAATTTCATCTCTCCTTATCCACCAATTAACAATGAAGGGACCTTCTCTTTTTTTTTTAATCCCCCTTTTCATTAATTGAGACAGTTCTCACAGTATGATATTCTACCATACACAACACACTGAGGAACATAAGACATTTTCCTACAAAGTTGTATTTAAGTTTTATTTTTTAAACAATTTTTGGGGGGCATTACTGTCTGAGAAACATTGGAAAACCCTGGAGAAAATTAAGTACCATAGTTTTTAAATTTATATACTGAATTTTTTAAATTCCCTACCTTTTCTCGGAATAGATTCCTTTGGAAACCTTATTACTGCTGAATCTGCTAAAAGTTTATACAAATAAACTGTGGAAATGACATCAGAAAATCCAAAAAACGGCCATAAGTCCATCTGGATACCACAAGTTAGAATACCTACCTTTGCCAGAAAATCCTTAATACACCTATATTTTCCTAAGTGTAGATTCCTTAAACTGAGGCAGTCCAGCATCACAAATGAAATGCAAATCACTATAATTACTACATGGCGGAGCAATGGTAGAGTCAAAATGTTGCCATCATTTATTTCCCGTTCTACAGTAGACCTTATTTTACACTGTGGACCCCAGCTTCCCTACCTATAAAATAAGGAAATAATCCTCATTCTACACACATCTCAAGACAGTTATGAGATAAGAGATAACGAGGTAATAGTTCCTCATGTACTATAAAATGATGAATGAGGTCCACTAGAATTACCTACCCCAGCTGCTAGAAACATCCTCTGCTGTTGCATGTTTAACTCATGTGAGTGTTTCTCAACCTGAAAATCAGATCAAGAAGAAAGCCCAAACTGTCTGATGCCTCATGCCAGAGCTCCTGGACCACCTGGCTATACTTGATCTGTCCGCATGTGGACTCTCTCTGGAGGTTTAAGCCCCTCAATTCTGTTTCCTGTGCCAGACACAAGGTGTATGTTCAATAAATATTGTTGAACGAATGACAAACAAATGGGTAGCATATGTGAAATGAGCAAAGTGAACACTGTAGCGCATTGGGCTCCCTCGCGGTACTCCTATCTCCTAGTTTTCAGGAGCTGGAACTTCAGGCCCCAATAGCTATCCCAAAGAGTAGAGAGCAAAATCTCTAAGACTTTTGTACAACCTACCAGACTGGGCCCTTGGGAGGTACATGCACAGTATGTAAGAACCACTATTTGTCACAATTTGTAAATGTCCAGGTTAAAAAGAGAGAAAAAGGCTTGCCGTTTGTAAAGACCTGTCAGCTGATAGCAAAAGAAGGACAATGATGCTTTCAGATGCTTTTTTGTAAATTACAGAATGCTACAAGATATAATGTCACAATCCTTCAATCTCTTGAAAATGTAGCAGAAATTACTAGATATCCCAACTCCTCAAACCAAAAGTGCATTTCTATTTCTAATATAATTCATCTTTTACCTAGGTATTCTGTGATAGTTTCTAACATACACAAGGACTTTAATAGAGTGAAATAGTAACAGTAAACAAATGTCCAAACTGTACTTTAAAAAAGTAACTTTTAGCTTGTTACCATATATGGCTACTGTGTAAAGACAAATACTAGTAACAATTACTAACTTTTTTAGTGTTTGCAACTTACTAGGCTACATACTCCATACCCGTGATCTCATTTCCTCCTCATAGCAATCCTATGAGGTAGCTATGATAGTAATTTCCATCTGCTAAATGAGAAAAGCACTTGAAGTCACATAGCTAGCAAATGGCAGAACAGAGATCTCAACCAGGTTTTCAGACACATTAAGTGCATTAAACAGGGGGTAAATAATAATAATATTAGTAATCCTTTAGTTGGAGCCTTAAAAAGGAAGAATTTTAATATTGTCTAGATGAATAGATCCCCATATTCAGCTGCAATCACCCAAACAAAATACAAAGGCTTATACGCAAGAATTGAATGTAAACAAGCTAATAGCCTAACAGAAACTCAGTACAATTTCCTTCATTCCGTTTAGCTACTGTTTTTTTTTTTAAGATTTTATTTCTTTATTTAATAGACAGAGATCACAAATAGGCATAGAGGCAGGCAAAGAGAGAGGAAGGGAAGCAGGCTCCCCGCTGAGCAGAGAGCCCATGTAGGGCTCCATCCCAGGGTCCTGGGATCATGACCTGAGCCAAAGGCAGAGGCTTTAACCCACTGAGCCACCCAGGCCAGGTGCCCCCAGTTTAGCTAATGTTTTAAGCCAATCTGGACTGTAATACCATACTCACAGAGAATTCTGAAGTAACAGTAGTTCCCTAATGCACTTTGCAATTTAAAACAGCTAAGTACTACTCATATAAACCTAGAAAATCTTACATCTCCCTTCAAAACATAGTGCTCCAGTACAAACATGACCTTACTTGATAAAATAAAGCTCTAGCTACAGCAGACAAGTTCAAACTATGGTAAAAAATGTTCCATTAATTCAGCAGCTATCAGCCGACCACTCCCTCCACAAAGTAGATGAGTAGACAAGTCTCAGGTTACCATAAGGACATGGGAGGGAGAGCCCAGGCAGAATCTAAAAGCATTTATTCAATTTCCTACCTTGGTGGGTGGCAAGTAGCTTCCAAGCTAAATTTATTTGCCATTCAACTTCAATTTCCAGTCTCAGGTTTTTAGCTTTCCAGAACAGATTAATGGAGAGTTCGTTTTTGCATTAAATTTTAACTTCACCTACCAAAGAAAGGTCATATGTCTACAACTGGGGTTAAAAACAAGACAAAAGACCCAAAACAGTCACGTTCGGTAAGCCCCACATCACCAAACCAAGTCTTCACTTAATTACAGTCTCAGACTCTTCCAGAAGTAGAATCTTAAACCAGTCGATCAGGAATCACCTGGTCAGCATTAGTGAGGTAATCTGTGATACCTATTCTGTGATAGTTTCTAACATACACAAGGACTTTAATAGAGTGAAATAGTAACAGTAAACAAATGTCCAAACTGTACTTTAAAAAAGTAACTTTTAGCTTGTTACCATTTATCAAGTTAATTACCAAGCTAAAATCTGACAGACCCCTGCCATCTCCTAAAGGAAAGTGACTTTGCCAAAACCAATCCACATTTTGCTAGTATGACTTCCTTGTTCCCACCCTCTTCTGCTTATAAAAGTCCTTCATTTTGTATAGCTCCTTGGAGCTCCTTTCTGTCTGCTAGATGGGATGCTGCCTGATTCATGAATCACTGAATAAAGCTAATAAAATCTTACTTAGTTGAATTCTTTTTTTTAACACTGGGTAGAACTAAGAAATGACATTATTGACATTAAGGAGGACAAGACAAGCCCTGGAAAAGGTAACTACGAGAGACAAGAGCTTTGGCTGGGAACTACCAGGAGGACCAATATACATTTTTCTTTGAATAAATGTACAAGAAACTATGGGCTACATTTGACCATTTGAGGGTATCCTAACTATGCAAAACTACGTGGAACTCACTTAAAAGTCCTCTTTGGAATGATCCCCATTCTGTGTGTGCTCTAGTCCAACATCTTATTTGCACTGTAAATTTAAGTAAATTTTTTAAATTGACTTTTCTCTGTTGCCAAAGGGAAAGAGATCTTTTTTCCTCCCTCCTTTTTCTTAAGAGCATTTCTTTGAATAACCTAGTATTTATATAAAACTTTCCTCTGTCCTTTGATATGTATGCAAATCTTTTTAAAGGTTAAATAAGCTAGCTGCAGAACTCAGGAATGTTTTTCCAGAGGTCCTAGAAGCCATCTCTTTTAAATGTTAATACCCAGGAAGAAAGTGCCCCCTCTCCCAGTCACCGTAGGAGTTTAGCCTACACACCTCTATTCCCTGCGCACTGAGATTAGAGAGGTTTTACTTTTCCTTTAGATAAAGTCAATTAATTAGTACAGATGGCCACCCCAATTACCAGGTGAATTTAGGAGGAACTACCAAAGCATATATATCAAATGGTGCTGTCAAGTCTTCTTACAAGATTACCATTAATCTTGAGACTGTATATAATGAATTATAAATGGTAGAGGGTTTTTTTTGTTTGTTTTTGTAATCTCATTAACAGAGTACTTGCGATGTACCCCAGTCTCGGTTAATGCTTATTCAATAACAAAACTAGCTTCTTTCATTCCACATTTGTGGAGACCATTTCTTAGGTGGGCAGATCTTAACTTTTCCCCAACATAAATGTGGAGAAATTGTATTCCCTGCTTTCCCAACTTTGATGGCTCCCTCAATACAAGGTTAAAAAAAAAAAAAAATCCTCCTCGACAAGTTTTTTTCAGGGACTTAGCCCATTACTGTCATCTAAGCGCCAGATCCTCCTGTACCATTGCCTTTGTGACACCTCCACTTGGATTATTTCAAAGACATCTTTTTCAAAACTGAACTCATGTTCTTCCTCCAGGGGTTCCTATCACAGAAGCACAAGCTGGAAAATGAAGAATCGGCTCTGACACCCCCCTTCCCCTTCTCATCCCAGAATGAAAATATGAACAAGCCCTATTGATCCTACCTCCTAAACAGTCCTCAAATCCAGTGGCTTTTGCCTCCTCTGAGGAGCCAAAGTGACCTTTTACTAACACAGTCCTGCTGATGATACTCTCGTGACTGAAATTCTTCAACAGCTTCCCACCATTCTTAGGATAAGCCTTAAATCCTTGGCATGACCTCTGAGGCCTCTGTGGTCTGATCCCAGCCTCCCTCTCCAACCTCATCTCCCTGACTCTCTCCCACCCTCTCTGCCTTCCAGCCCCAAATGGGAGCTTAAGCTCCATGAGGACTGACACCATGACTATTTGTTCATGTTGTATCCCTAGCCCAATGCCTAGCACATAACAAACACTAAATAAATATATGTTGAAAAACAATGTGATAAAACAACTGCAGCACTTTGGGGGCACCAGGTTGGCACAATCAGCTGGGCGTCCGACTCTTGATTTTGGCTCAGGTCATGGTCTCAGGGTCACGGGATCTAACCCTATGTTGGGCTTCATACTCAGCAGAGTCTGCTTGTCTCTCTCTCTGCTCCTCCCCCTGCTCACGTTCTCTCTCTCTCTCTCTCAAATAAATAAATAAACTCTTTCTTAAAAAAACCTGCAGCATCTTAAATGGAAGGCAAATAAAACATTAAATTATGCATGGCAAAGGAAAAGAATGTCCTTACACGTTTGTATCCTAGGTGGCTAACATAGGGTGTGGACCACAGGCAGCTATGAGACATTTGTTAAATCATTTAGCAAACCAGAGACAATATGATGAAACAAAATACTGACACTCAGTGTCTATTTAGCTTTGTAGTAGAAATTACCAATGCCAATTAAGTCTCCCACTTAGGTATTTATCCCTCCTCTCATCCCCAATCCCCATTCTGTGGGCAACCAGAGGTCTAACCACATATATGAAGAAGGAGGCTGGACTCCAATCAGAGCTGGAAAATAGATACGGTTTGTGGAGTTCATTATAAATTCTGAGAAGCAAACAAACCAAGACTGGGGAGTGATACTGCTCTTAGGATAAGACCCCCACGTACATTTTGTGTTAGACTTGGGCAACATTTGCCATCCTTTGGCCTCACCGTAACTATAAGAGAAGCTTCTCCTATTCTCGAGGCTTCACACATGCCCTTCCCTCCCCCTGGTTCACCCTTCACTTTGTCCAATTTAACTCCAACTCAGTACTTAAAAGTCTCAGCTAAATATTTCCTCAGCAGAGCCTCCCTGTCTCTCCTCACTCCCTCCGGCTGCCAAATGGCCGCATTATACATTCTCATAGCACCCTCTACCGTCCTCCATAGCATGCACCACAACCATAATTAATATTTAGTTTGTAATTCTTTTTTTGCCTATCACCACTGTTAGACTTAGAAGCAACCTGACAACAGGGATTGTGTCTGTTTTGGCCATCACTGTATCCCCAACACCTAGCACATTGCTGGTAGAGAGTAGGTGTGTTCTGCTAAATGAAGGAATGAATGAAATACACATATAAGCACCAGCTTTTGGAGTATGTAGAACTGGTTCTGCCCTTACTAGCTCTTTGCCTTGGATAAATTTCTTCCCATCTCTGGGCTCATTTCTTCCTCTAAAAATAAAAATAACTATTCCTACTTTACAGAGTTATTGTGAGAATTGAATAATCCAATAAAATGTTTAGCATAAAGTCGGGCACACAACACTCAATGAATGTTAACTATTATAATTATGGGAAAAAAGAGGAAAGTACGTTAGGGAACACACATTCCATGCTCTTGACTAGAACACAAACACGGCTCCCTTTATACAAACATACAGTTGCAAATCTGAATAAAATATTTTAAGTACACTATAGGAATGTATTATCTAAAAGAACACTGAAGAGGAGATTACAAGCAGTAATTTCTTTCACATCAGCTATTACATCACTC
Organism: Taxidea taxus jeffersonii; assembly: GCA_003697995.1. Lineage (NCBI taxonomy): Eukaryota > Metazoa > Chordata > Mammalia > Carnivora > Mustelidae > Taxidea > Taxidea taxus. Next base: position 13,374 of record RCUC01118902.1, read on the forward strand.
TTTCAAGATATGTGTGCTATGGGGCACCTGGGTGGCTCAGTCAGTTAAGCATTTGCCTTTGACTCAGATCATGATCCCAGGGTTCTGGGACTGAGTTCCACGCATCAGGCTCCCTGATGAGGAGGGAATCTGCTTCTCCCTCTTCCTCCACCCCTCACCCCTGCTCATACTCTCTCTCTCTCAAATAAGTAAAATCTTAACAAGAAAAAAAAGATATGTGTGTCCTAAAGCAAGGGAAACAAAAGCAAAAATAAACTACTGGGACTACATAAAAATGAAAAGCTTCTGCAGAGTGAAGGAAAAATCAAAACTGGGCGCCTGGATGGCTCAGTGGGTTAAGCTCTGACTTCGGCTCAGGTTCTGAGCATATAAGCTCAGATCTCAGGGTCCTGGCATCAAGTCCTGCATTGGGCTCTCTGCTCGGCAGGGAGCCTGCTTCCTCCTCTCTCTGCCTGCCTTTCTGCCTACTTGTGATCTCTCTGTGTCAAATAAATAAATAAAATATTTTTTAAAAACACTAAAAAGACAACCTACTGAATGGGAGAAGATATTTGCTAATGACATAGCCAATAAAAGGTCAGTATCCAAAATATATAAAGAACTTATAAAACTCAACCCCCCCAAAAAATAACCCAATTAAAAAATGGGCAGAAGACATTAACAGACATTTTCCAAAGACATACAGATGGCCAACAGACACATGAAAAGATGCTCAACATCACTCATCATCAGGGAAATGCATATCAAAACTTCAATGAGCTAATCACCTCATACCTTTCATAATAGCTAAAACCAAAAACACAAGAAACAACTATTGGCAAGGATGTGAAGAGAAAGGAACCCTCTTGCACTGTTGGTGGAAATGAAAACTGGTGCAGCCACTGTGGAAAACAGTATGGAGTGTCCTCAAAATATTAAAAACAGAACTACCCTATGATCTAGGAATCGCAATACTGGGTATTTACCCAAAGAATATGAAAATATAAATTGAGGGGCGCCTGAGTGGCTCAGTCAGTTAAGCATCTGCCTTCGGCTCAGGTCATGATCCCGGAGTTCTGGAATTGAGCCCCATATGGGGCTCCCTGCTGGGCAGGGAGTCTGCCTGCTGTTCCCCCTGCTTGTGCGTTCTCTCTCTCTCTCACTCTCCTTCTATATCAAACAAATAAATAAAATCTTTTTTTAAAAAAAAGAAAACATTAATTCGAAAGGATATATGTACCCCAATGTTTACTGCAGCATTATTTACAATAGCCAAATTATGGAAGCAGCCCAAGTGTCCATCGACAGATGAATGAATAAAGAAGATGTGGTATATATATACAATGCACTGTGTGTGTGTGTATATACACACATATATGATATATTCCCTGTGTATATATATAAGATATATTATAAGTGTATATTGTATAATATATGTATATATTGCATACATATATTGTATAAGTATATGTATGTATATTATATAGTATTATTATATATAATATATTGTGTATGCATGTGTATATATACATCTATGTAATGGACTGTACATACATACATACATGTAATTCAGCCATAAATAAGGATGAAATCTTGCCATTTGCAACAACATGGATGGAGCTAAAGAATATAACACCAAACAAATTAAGTCAGAGAACGACCAATACCATATGTTTTCACTCATGTCTAATTTAAGAAACAAAACAAATGAACAAAGGAAAAAAAAAAGACAAACCAAAAAACAGAGTCTTAATGGTAGAGAACAAACTGATGGTTACCAGAGGGAGGGAGGTGGGGGGATGGGAGAAACAGGTGAAGAGGATTAAAAGAACACTTAATCTTTTTTTAATTAACATATAATGTATTATTAGCTCCAGGGGTACAGGTCTGTGAATCATCAGGCTTACACACTTCCCAGCACTCACCATAGCACATACCCTCCCCAATGTCCATTACCCAACCACCCTCTCCCTACCCTCCCCCCTCCAACCCTCGGTTTGTTTTGTGAGATTAAGAGTCTCTTATACTTTGTCTCCCTCCCAATCCCATCTTGTTTCATTTTTTTCCCTTCCCTACTCCCAAACCCCCCACTTTGCCTCTCAAATTCCTCATATCAGGGAGATCATATAATTGTCTTTCTCTGATTGACTTACTTCACTCAGCATAATACCCTCTAGTTCCATCCACGTCTTTGCAAATGGCAAGATTTCATTTCTTTTGATGGCTGCATAGTATTCCATTGTATATACATATGTATATACATATAAAATACTATATATATACTGTTCCATAGTATTCCATTGTGTGTGTACCACATCTTCTTTATCCATTCACCTATTGATGGACATCTAGGAAGAGAACACTTAATCTTTTTTTGTTTTTAAAGATTTTATTTATTTGACAGAGATCACAAGTAGGCAGAGAGGCAGGGAGAGAGAGGAAGAGAAGCAGGCTCCCTGCTGAGCAGAGAGCCCGACTCAGTGATCCATCCCAGGACCCTGGGATCATGACTTGAGCTGAAGGCAGAGGCTTTAACCCATTGACCCACCCAGACACCCAGAGAACGCTTAATCTTGATGAGCACTGAGTAATATACAGAATTGCTAAATCACTATATTGTACACATGAAGCTAATATAACACTGTGTTAACTACACTGGAATTAAAATTTTAAAAATAAGAAAAAATTTTTAAATAAAAATTAAAAGAACCCTCAAAAAGACGTTTATAAAGCTAAGACTCTTTCTGGATGTGAACTGCTCATGCATTTATGTGGCTTGCACACTCTTGTATACAGTCAGGTTCTTAGAGAGCAAAGTACATCATCAACCCATTAGAGCAGAGCAGCAGGGTTCCAGACCTGCACTTCAAAACCTAGAGAACCTCAGTCCAGCTGTGCTGACCTTGGCCCAGGATATTCAGATAAAACAACAGGCTTTTGCCTTTAAGTGCCCTTCCCTTCCAGCAGGAAACTCCAAGACTTAATGAGAAAATGTCCCTTCATTCCAGAGTTCTCCAGCACATGAGGGTAACCTTTCTCTCCCTTCTGGTCTATCCTACAATCCCCAAGATAACCCTCTTTAAAACTGTTTCTGTTCTCTCTTGGATTCTCCAAATTTAGACACATCATTCAACCTCTCTGAGCCTCAATTTCTTCATCTGTAAAAACTGGAACTAAAATAGTACTTCTCGAGGCACATGGGTGGCTCAGCCAGTTAAGCATCTGACTCCTGATTTTGGCTCAGATCATGATCTCAGGGTTGTGGAATAGAGCCGAGTCGCACTCGGGGAGGAGTCTGCTGAATATTCTCCTTCTCACTTTCCCTCTGTCCCACCCTTCCCTAGGGGTGTCTTAAACAAATAAATAAGTCCTTAAAAAATAGTTAAGATAAGATAGTACTTCCGTCTTGGGCAAATGGCTCAGTATATGCCATAAAATTGAAACATGGTAACTACTGTTTTAGTGTTTCTACCAGATCCCTATTCAATCTACAATCCGGGAAAAAATTTACAACAAAGTTCCTTTCCAATGATATAAATTTTGGTTTTGTTTTGTCTTCTCCAAAGTCTGTGTTTTCTACAATAAAAGAAACCCTCCACACAGGGATAAAAGGAATGATCCTAAAGAAGCTTCAAATGTTGTAAAGAAAAATAATAGAACAAATTAGGTGGTCTTCTGTCTCCTAAAAAAGATTAATTCAGCAAAATCTTTATAATGCCTCCTTTTTAAAGCGAGCCCTATTGGGACTCCATAAACTACAATCAGCTGTTAATCTGGAATCTTCACCACACTGTCTTTGGGGATAACAGAAGGTCAGCCCAGAAAATCCCAGCGAGAAGAAGCACTCAGCCTTACTGGTCATTCCTGACCAAGGCCCAGTCATGACCCTACTTCTTCCTCCCATCTCGGCTCCTTCCCATCGTAAGCCTCAGGAGAAATAAAAAGCATCATTACCTTAGGAAAAAGTTGAGAGACCTCTGTATGTTCTAAAAGCCTGCCTCCCCCACATTTGTTGTGTGTAATCTCAGCTTTTGTAACTCCACTGGAAGTAGATAATACCATCCACTTTGCTCTTTTGTGGTGAAGAGTAAGAGAAGAATCTTTAGGAGACAAGAGTCATAAGTTAGTTCCCCTCTCTATCCTCCTGAAGAATTAGATCATTTTTACTAATTGTATCTCTGGATCACCAAGCTAAGGATCCCTTGTTCCACGTGCCACTCCCTTAGAAACCCCCACCTCCATACAGGTTGGAAGATACGAAAAGCACTTCCTGGCAATTCACTACAAGAATCAAGTATTATTAGCTCACTAAACATAGGTGCGTATGAAGCCCAGAACTTCTCAACTCACAAATCACTACACCAAGGGAAATTAAAAGAGAGTTCTGGGGGTACCACTTATTGCGTAACTACTATGTGGCAAACACTAGGCGGGGTGCATTCTACTGGCAATCTCATTGACGTTTCACAACCACCTCACGAATATGGGCGTCTTATTCCCCAAATTACTGCTGAGTACCCAGGCGCCAAGAATTTAAGACATTTGCCCAAAGTCGCACAGGCAGAAGCGGCAGAGCACGGACTAGAGGAGTAAGAGATCTGAAACAGGTCCCTCCCGCAGGGGCCCCACAGTCAACTCTCTCCGCTGCCGTGTGACAAACGGGATCTCCTTCGCTAATCCTACGTCTCTAACGCCAGGCTCCAGGGCCACCAGCCTCTAGCGCTCGGCGAGGGTCACGCCGGCTACCGCGGGGCTTCACGTCGGTGGGTGCGGACTCGGGGAAAGGGACAGGCCCTAGCCTGTGCGTGTCCGCCGCCTCGTTTCAGCCCCTCCCAGCCGCACACACCGTCGCCGGAACTTCAGCGAAGGCGCCCGCCGCCCAAAGAGAAAGCGCCAGAGGCAACACTCGAGTGTAAGTCCGAGAGCGGAGTCTTTCCTCAGAGCTGGGTGGGGCGGCGGTCGGCAGAGGCCGGCCCAGGGACGCGGCGTGCCCTCAGGGTCCGCAGCCTCTACACCCGCTTGCCTCCCTTCGCCGGGGCCCGGAATGCACTCGAGTCGGGATACACCCGCGCGCCTCAGTTCCGGGCCTGTCCCTCCGCCCCTCGCCACCGAGGTGGCTCCCTCCCCAACCCCTACCTGGTCGCTTCTGTGACCATGGTCAATCAACTTCATCCTCCCGCCTCGGAAGTGACGCGAAACTTCGCTCGCCCCGCCCCCGAGGCGCCGTCCAATCCCGGCCTTTAGGCTGCGCGTGCGTGTCGGCGTGCGTTCCTCGAGGTGCCGGAAGGGGGCGCTGTACCCCGAGGTCTGAAAGGCGAACTCCTACCTAAGTGCCTAGAAAGAGTAACTGAGAATTCTCACAGTTCAAAATTCAAGAGATGGCAAAAGTGAGTAAGTTGAAAAATCTCCCTTCTTGTTCTCCAGGTATCCAGTTCTCTTCCCAGTAGGTAACAATGCTATTAGCTATGCTTGTCTTTCCAGAGCTATCTTATGCATAATCCAGCAATTCTGTGTACATTCAGCATTCTCCCCATTGTCCCTTGTTTTACCAGCAGGATATGGTAACACTGCTCTGTACGTTGCTTTTTCTTTTAATTTTATTTATTTATTTGACAGAGAGAGAGATCACAAGTAGGCAGAGCAGCAGGCAGAGAGAGAGAGGGGAGGAAGCAGGCTCCCTGCTGAGCAGAGAGCCCGATGCAGGGCTCGATACCAGGACCCTGAGATCAGGACCTGAGCCTGAGCAGAAGGCAGAGGCTTAACCCACTGAGCCACCCAGGCGCCCTTGTACATTGCTTTTATTCACTTTAGTCATTTAATATTTCATGGAAATCCTCACAAGTACTCACAAAATCTAGAAACAGAAAATCGTATTTCTAACTAAATGTTAGTTATCTTTTCAAATAATATGTTTAAAATGTTTTCCTTAGACATTTTCACAGGAGTTGTATACCCTCCTTCCACTGTTGTGGAAACTACAGACTCCTTTTTTTTTTTTTTTTTAAAGATATCATTTATTTTGAGAGAGAGAAATAGAGAGAGAGCAGGAGCGGGGCAGAGAGAACGGGACAAGCTGACTCCCCACTGAGCTGGGAGCCTGATGCGGGGCTCAATCCCAGGACCCTGAGATCATGACCCAAGCTGAAGACAGACACGTAACCAACTGAGTCACCCAGGCGCCCTGAAACTCTAGACTCCTGCTTGCTAGTTCCCAAAGTGGGAATATCCCCCTAACAAACCTAATATGATCCTGAGTCCTTAACTGTAAGACTGAGCTAGTTTCCTAGGGTTAATTTTCTAAGCCTATCATCACTTTAGCCAACATAAGCTTCAGTCCTACTTGGAGTCATTCTGGAAGCAAGAATAAATTCCAATGTTTTTATAACTAATTTGAGTTGGATCTTTTGTCAAATGCAAGTATAAGAATTCTAACTTCCCAGCCAAGATATTATACAAATAGACACCATGACATTCAATGAAAAAGGGACAGGGGAATTCTAAGAAGACAGAATAGGGGCGCCTGGGTGGCTCATGGGTTAAGCCTCTGCCTTCGACTCAGGTCCTGATCCCAGGGTCATGGGATCAAGCCCTGCTTCAGGCTCTCTGCTCAGCAGGGAGCCTACTTCCCCCTGTCTTTCTCTGCCTACTTGTGATCTCTCTCTCTCTCTCTCTGTCAAATAAATAGATAAAATCTTTAAAAAAAAAAAAAGAATAGACACGCTATTCCTCTTGCTAAGTACAACTAAAAATCCTGGACAATACATATTTAAAAAGCATAAGAAGTATCTGAAAAGTAGAGGGAGGACACACTGGCTAGGGACCTTGGAACTGAAGGAACAACATGGTGGTGGTTTTGGTTTTGGTTTTGGTTCTTTGCCTCATTATTCCAAACTGGATACTAGAAGGGCAGGCAACCTAGAAATGCCCACATGCACAAAGCCACCCCCCCAAAAGCTGGCTGCTCTCTCTAACTAGAAAGACAAGGAAAAGGTCAGCCTTGGAAGGCAGAAAACTTAAACAATGGCTCTATTCCAGCCAAAACTCCCAAAATATACTTTAGCCCCACACTGCCCAACCCCCGCCAGCAAAAGCTAAGCAGAAAACTTAGACTTCCCCTCAAGCCAAGCTATAGAGGGATCCAGCTACCCCTTTCTTCCCTCTCCTAATATAATGTCAGAGAACGCCAAGTAGAGAGCTGAAACTTTCATTCCCATTGGACAGAAGGCTCTCACTGAATATGGTGTTAGTGGAAACTGTGTGGGGAACCTGGACTTCCACCCCCACTTAATGATAAGGAGGTGGTGTTAGAGGAACTAAATGAAGAGTCAGGACTTTAACCACTACTCAGCAGCAACAGAGCCACCTTCCACCCCACATTCATGGAATAGCTCAACAATTCCATCATCCAGCAGAACTTAACATCTGTGGGCATCCCCCAGCAACAACATAAAACACATTATTTTTAAGCACTCACAGAACATATGTCAAAATAGACTGTAATCTGGGCCATAAAGAACTAACCTCAACAAGTTTGAAAGAAGTGGAATTTATATAGAGTGTGTACTATAATGGGATGAAGCTAAATATCAAGAGAATAATGGCAGGAAAACCTCCAAAAACTTGGACGCTAAATACTTTTAAATAATCCATAGGTCAAAAAGGTAATCTCAAGAAATTTTTTTTAAAATACATTGAATGTGGGATGCCTGGGTGGCTCAGTTAGTTAAGTGTCTGCCTTCAGCTCAGGTCATGATCCTGAGGTCCTGGGATCAAGTCCAACATGGGGCTCCTGGCTCAGAAGGAAGCCTGCTTCTCCCTCTACCTGTTCTGTCTGCTGCTCACTCTGCTTGTACTCTCTCTCTCTCTCTCTCTCTCTCTCTGACAAATAAATAAAATCTTTGAAAAAAAATACATTTACCCAAATGAAAATGAGAATACAATATATCAAAACCTGCGGGACACAACTAAGGTGGTTCAGAGAAGGAAATTTGGTTACATAGAAAAGAGAACAGTCTCAAACAAGCTAAAAATAAATTAGGGGGAAAAGATCAAAACAAAGAGAAGAAAATAATAAGGGCAGCAGAAATCAATGAAATTTTAAAACAAAATTATTGAAACAAAACCTGGGTCTTTCAAAAGATAAAATTGATAAACCTCTAGGAAGACTGACAAAAAGAGGGAAGACACAAATGACTAATGTCAGTAATGAAATGGTGTTATCACTACAGACCCACAGACATCAGAAAGATAATAAGGGAGTACTAAAACAGCTTAAACACATAAATTTGACAACTTAGGTGAATTGGACCAATTCCTTAAAAAGTACAAACTATCAGAACTTGCCTGCATGAAGTGGAAAAGTACAATAGAATTTGAACTACTAAAGAAATCATTGAAAGCCTGCCAAAGATGAAATATCCAGGCCCTGACAGTTGGAGAGTCATACAAAACATTTAAAGAAGAAGTAATACCAGTTCTACAAATCTCTTCCAAAAATTAGAAGAAGGGGCGCCTGGGTGGCTCAGTGGGTTAAAGCCGCTGCCTTCGGCTCAGGTCATGATCCCAGGGTCATGGGATCGAGCCCCGCATCGGGCTCTCTGCTCTGCAGGGAGCCTGCTTCCTCCTATCTCTCTCTCTCTCTCTCTCTCTCTCTCTCTCTCT